>QLON01002498.1:0-12485 GCA_003313675.1 Termitomyces heimii | reverse complement strand
TCTCTCCCCCCAAAGTTTATTTTTTAGTGTGTACATTAGGAAACAAAGTACCAAAAGACCTAGCAGAAGATGAATAAAATTGAAATGAAATATCAAATTGAATGAGTTTTTTTGACAACCCCGAGGGTCTCGGCCTTTTCCCCAATTTCCAATCTCTCAATCTTCAATCTTCAATCTCCGTTCTCCGTTCTCCGTTCTCGATGCCGCTGACTACTGGCAGGCAACCTAACAACCTGACAAGCGTACATCGCGTCCTCGACATCAATTCAGAAATTCCATCCACGGAGCCAAAGTATGGATTTGATGGGGTTCGTATGTATCTATGTATGTTAATTATGGATGCACCGGGGTATCCCGATCATTTCATACCCAATTCCGGTCGTTCATGCTGGCACGCTGATATACGGTAGGTGACACCATTAACATACCGCATCGGCAGTGTAGAGCCAGTGTCGACTCCGAGTTCGAGTTCGAGCCCGAGAGACGAAGCGAGGATCTGCATTGGGTGGAAACTTGACGAGTCCGCGCGTGTGGGTCCGTACCTGGTCATCCCGTGCACGGATTTCGTGATCGTCTGGCGACGGCGGCGGCGGCGGCGGCGGTGGCAGTGGCGATTGTGTGTAGAAGAGAAGAAAGGAAGAGGGAAGTCGGTGACGGAGGTGACCGGCTGTTCAATTGTGTGTAGAAGAGGAAGAGCGAAGTAGGTGGCGGGGTGACCTGCTTGCTGTTCGACCTTTTGGGATCGGAGAAGAACGTTGTTTTTTTCTCAACGCGAAACGGTTGAATATCGTACTCAGGTATATGTTATAACTATGGGTGATTTCAATACCTTTTGTTCATCCAGAATGTTTTATTTCTTCTAGCATGGCTTCTCATAGTCCAAGCTCCGGCGACCTGGCACAAATAAATCACCCCGGGCGACCATATTCAATCATGAGTTTCCCTGTAAGATGTCTGCCCTACCATACCATACCAATCCAACACGTTTCTTTTCCGCTGTTTGAACCAAAGTCCTGGCGTTGACAAACACAATGACTCACGTCCCGAAACCGCACACACGCGCACCCCGCGTGCCTTTTTCTTGCTTGAGGTCCGCCGTGCACATCCTCGTGTTCCGATGCGGACCATCCTAAACTTCATCTAAATAAAATGTTGTTTTGATTTTTTTTTTTCGTTGTTAAGATTTCGGATATCCTTTCAAACTCTCATTGACGGTTCTATTTCTTGGAAGCCCGAGCTCGCCGGCGTATAAATTCCCGCGTGTGCCCCCTCGGTATGGGCGAGAAGACTGCTAGATTACGACGGTTTCCCATCCCCATCCCCTTACCCGTCCCCCGGCTGAAGGCGGACTTTATATTATCCCATCTATGTATCCCTCGCTCCGCCTACCTTGCACATGGTACATACGTGGGGGCCGGCGAAGCGGTACGTGCGTCCGACCGTCTCTTCTCTTGCTTACAGACGTCCCGGTGCACTGACGCACCGACGTGACAAGTTTCTATCTTACCTTGAGCGTCTCATTACCCATCCGACTGGTCGAATGGAAGATACCTCTAGTAAAAGTAACCTCATATCAATCCTCGCGGTTCTCTCTCTTCTCCGGGCCCCATGTGATGAATGGGTGGTGGTGGCTTCTGTCGATCATGAACCCCGGGTCATCTAGTGAACCGTACACCCCCATCCATCGTCAATGACGGATCACGTATTCTTCCATTCGAGCAATTCATTATACCGATTCTCTCCTTTGAGTACATTCAGGAAACTCTCGCGCGGATCTTGCATGCGTACCTGCTCGAACGAATCTCTCCTTGTTACGTCCCGTTCATACAAAGTCAAATCTTGTTCGTTACTTCGTCTCTCCTTTTGTCGTGGTTGTGGACAAGGTGAGGTGAGGAGGGTGGGTAGGCGGTGATCATGGGATTGGAGCATTACCCCTCTTGTCAAAAAACCTATGATCACCCGGGGCTAGTAGGTGTTTTTACTCCCGAGCTTGACATAATCGTCCTGGAGTATCGTTGGCTACTGCTATGTCGGTGTTTTTCTTTCGGAAATTCCACGCTCAAGGACTCAGACGACAATCCACTTTACAGTCGTGGTCAACAGGGCTTATCTGTACGCCTACGCACATTTCAAGATTTCAAAGGTGTCAATTCTCGACGGGTCTTCTTCTTCATTTTTGTGGTTGGTGGTATCACCGCTTTAACTCCTATCATTACCCCTGGGAGCTGACTTTTTTCGTTCGTTTCAAGGCAATTCGGGCGCAATATGATAACCCCCCCTGTCTTCAAGGGCCGTGGCTGGTGATATAAATTGTATGACCTGAACTTTTGTCGAGTCACCCGTGATGACCGTGAAGTTTGTGATCTTATTGATAAGTGATGGTCTTCCAAGACCTGTGCGAGTGATTTTGTTATTCATCATGTTTTATGTTTTCGGCATTCCTGTGGAGGATATACATATTCCATGAAAATGGCCATTGAATGTGGCAAGACTATTATACCTAACCACCAATCCAAAAAGAAATTTCTGGAGATGTGGAGAGACAGACTACTCACAGAAGATGGCTTGGAAGATGAGGAAACAAGAATGACACCAAAGTTTGTGATCTTATTGATAAGTGATGGTCTTCCAAGACCTGTGCGAGTGATTTTGTTATTCATCATGTTTTATGTTTTCGGCATTCCTGTGGAGGATATACATATTCCATCATATATCCTGTGCGCCATGATGCGATGAAGCGCTTGTGACTGTTTCCATTTTCTCTGGAAAAAATAACTCTTACCTTAAGGATCTGGAACAGAACCGTCATTGAGTGTGTCGGAAAAATATAGCTCATAGTGTGAGTAAGTACTAGTTATAGAACATCACATCTCCTGATCTTGATTTTCGTGAAACACCAGTTTGTATTGACCTAACGTGGCCATTGTTCCAGTCAGGAAATCCATTCACAGATATATCCTTCCCGCGCTGTCTCTTCCCCAACTAGACAATCACTTGACTTTGTGATTGATATATATCTGTAGATCAAGCTTGGATCATCCGAGCGGTGGATTGATGTTCGGTGTGTGTGCCACGATTGATGATTCAGTTTCCTTGGTGCATACAGTCTTTACTTACATTAAGGAAACGAATCAGGTGACGGCGTTTGGAACCTTACTCGACCCAGCCTTCCTGCAGTACAAGATCCGAGGAGATAATCAATGTCGTATTGTGGGAAATGATGATGTCCAAAAAACTTCAAGTTTATGCAATGTCAGAGACTGGCTCTTGGACCAGACTTGTAAAGCTCAGGTGAATTAGCGCCACGATCTGACATTACCAATAACTGGTTAATCGACGCGTGAAATAACACGATAAGGATATTACACACAAAATCACGCAGAGGCCATACGTCATGATTTCTATGGTGCTATCCCTGATTGATGGACATTCCAAACAACCTAGCGAAAGATGAACGTCACTATTTACATCTACTACTATAATGGAACATTCTTACAGGATAGAGACGACGTATCTTATCATAGTTTGGCATGTAAAAACCAATTCTTTTACTATCCATCTTCTGACCAAAGAATATTCCATTGACGATCTGAGAAATGTGGTTCGAACCTTGGGAGAAGTATTTAATTGAGGCTGGAAGTGATTACACCGTATTGAGATCGCTGTTCGTGTTCAGGGAAGCGCCAAAGGTGTCATTGAGGATCCGTGCAGAGCGGCTTCAGGAAATTCACATAATCTTAGGGTCGGAACTTTTACTTGATTACTTGGAAGTCTCACTTGCGTTGTAACCTCTCTTCAGCTCATTGTATGCTGCATCCAAGAGCCAGTTACAGAATTATAAATGTAATCAAAATAATATAAAGTACATCTTGATCCATACAGTGTAAGGCATGCTCCTGCCCTGACCTACCGTCTCACATTACAGAGTCCACTATCTCCACTGATTATGACTCCTCACGAACAGCAAATAATTCATGTTGGAGAGGGATCACGGTACGCACGCGAGCAGTGTGCTGCAGGGGAGGACGATCTATGGAATTGGATTCGGAGATCAGGTATACCTCAGTCGTTTCTACACCGACTGAGGTATGTGCTACCAAACTTACAAGCCTAGAGATATATAGTAACATAAACTACAGTCTCTGTTATTAACGATTCAAGTGATTGGACAGGATCTGGTCTATGACTCATTTGTTTTATTAACAGTTCACAGTTTTTTCTATGGTCTACTATTTTCTCAGTACTAATACCAGATACTAACTTTTCCATAAGTCTATTAGTTCCAATTGCAATCAATATTGCCTACCAGTTCGATAGAGTTTGGTAAGAGTACATGCACTTAACCTGATCTCCTATACTGAACAGGCATACAGTCCAAACTGTTAGGCTTTGACTGTAAACTGCAACACAGTACATAGGAAGCTGGATACAACATTACATTGTGAATGTATGGACGACAATGTAGTAACATACCTGGATACAAAGTAAATAGAACTAGAGAAATGCGTATCCAGGTGTCCGTACAATGTATGTAGTCATGTGATCATAAGTAGTAGTGTGGAAGTCATGTGAAGTGTGGAGATATCATGAGATATCATGACACAAACTTGGCATTCCAGATGCCAACTAGCACTGATCTGGTTGGATATTGCCTTATTTAGCGCCAGTTTGGTATTATATGTGGAAATGCAAATCATTGAATATCAAATCTTTCAAGGCAACTTTATAGCTCTAATGCAATGCATTACTTTTGTCAATACTACTCTTGAACCATGGGATGTAACCAAAAATTGATTTGTTGCTATCATTGTGAGTCTTCAACATCGGAAAGAAATAAACGAGATGAGGCTAACTTGGCTTAGCCAGTAATCAATGACACCTTCATGATATGGCATGCATGGGTTGTCTTTCAGAAACAATGCTGGGCACTGTATCTTTCTGTAAGCCTCTGCATGTGTAGTCTGGGTATGTTATTTCCAATTGATATTCTCTACAAGCTGATAACATATACAGTTCTCATGCTGGTCATTCTTTTAATTAGCTCTAATCCTGATGCAATCATGACAATGATTCAATCCAAGGGTTGAAATTTTGCTATTCTCAAAAACATAGCTCTCATTTTATCATGCTTAACCAACTGTATTGCAATATCCTTCATTGTTTGAACATTATAGCATGCTCTCATCCATTTCATAAGCATTTTTCTGATTGTTACAGATTTTCTCAGTAATGGGAAACATGTGAGATTCTTACAAATAAACATTGGGTAATGCAGTAGCACCATTGCACTTTATTTTATTTTTCTTTATAATTGTATATTGTTTTTGTGCACATAAAGTACAGGTAAATATTGTAATTATTAACTATTTAGCAATTTATTAAGCAGTCTTGTTTCTTTGTCTTTTCTTTGGATATATTCACTTCATATGCACTGAAGCAACACATACTTATAACATTATTACATTTTTTTGAATACCTTGACTGGATTATTTGCTCTTGACACTCAGTACTTGCCTTTTGGTCTAAATCAAATTTCTTAAGTTTTGGACTTCATGTACAGCCATGCATAATAGACTTTTGAAATAAAAAGAAGATTTATTGATGTAATAAACATTGGGCAATCTGCTCAATAAACCAAAAGATGCTTTAAAAGCATCAAGGAATACTAAGTAACCACTGGTGATGGCAGCACCAAGGTATCAACCTCTGCCTAAAATAAAATGATGAAACAGCTAGGTACTTATACTTGAAAGAGTTCAAAATACTTGGAGGACTCTTTATAGTGAGGATAAAAAATATCATCAAACTAGGATGGCTATCCAAACTGTTACAAGTGGTGATAAAGTCATTACCATGCATTCAGGTTCCTCTAACACAGCTGTGGGTGTTTACAAATATTGTGCTGCCCAAGTAGTGGCCTAAGCATACCACACAATTTACTGAATTGATTTTAGAGATGGAACTAGTGCAAAGCATGCCATTTAGGGCTGTTCAGCCCATGTAAGAAGGAGTACATGCAAGCTGAGTCTCAGTTGACACTATTTAGTAGAGAACTGGACACAAAAGCTATACTTGCTCTTGGAAGAAATTGAGGAGGCAGAGAAGGCCACTGTGAGTATAGGGAAAGTGTCCAGAGTGCAGGGGGTAAAGTATGCTGCACTGAGATGATTAGTATAGATAGACAAGGATGAAAGTGTCTATAACAAAGTATTATCTGATGAGGATGAGAAATTAAGAGCAAGTATTAAAAGCAATGACTTATTAGAACCTGTTAATTTACATGCTTAAGCACTTAGAAATGATATGATTGCCTAAAGAGGCCAGGAAATTCTGGACAGAGAGTTTGCAAAGTATGTAGAATTTTATGCACAGATCTTTGAGCTTGAAGTCTAGCAGTATATAGTGTGCAAGTAAATATGAAGGTTTGCAGAACTACTAGCAACCCCAGCTAATATGGCCAGATGTAAGCAAATTTGAGAATAAAACATCTCTGCTATAAGGCAGGCCATCAGTTGATTAAATGCACTTAAATAGGCAGATGAGTTTTAGAAGGACTTTGTAAGAAGGCAGGCAGCAGCCAAACAACAGTGTAAGCTGGTGGAGTTGGTATTCTCCACCATTGTTGATAGTGAAAACAATGACATTGATGCAGTCTTTGGAGTGGGTGGCTCAGGTAATAGAGAAAACTGAGTCCTCTATAAATAGATCAGAAGTAGCTACTCCAGTGCATTTGAAAGAGAAGGTGGTTAAAAGTGGCAGAACTCTGCAAAGTCAGCTATTAGAGAATACAGAATGCAGATTTGGCTGTAAAAAGAGAGTTGTTGATTAAAGACTAAGGAGTAGTGTTTAAAGAAGTATATAGAGTTACTCCTGTAGATGAAATGAGATGCAGGTATGCTTTTTAAGCTAAAAAACAGCAGCAACAACTGCCAATAGGAGATCTGGTGCAAGAACTAGAGCTGCAGCTCTTGAAAAAGAAAGGAGAATAAATGCTAAACTAGCATTTGAGCAGTCACTATAAAATAAGCAATACTAATAGCTTGTTAACTAGCAAGAATATAACAAGCATGTATGCAGTATGCAGTTGGCCCATAGTGATGAATATCTATAAAAAATGTCAGAAATAAATAAAGTGGCTAAAGACCACTAGTTTAATATGTATAATTACCTCAACTAACTGGTTAATGATGTACTAGGCATCAGGTTCTAATTTTAAGAGGGAGTGAAAACTTGTAAGAGTGATAAAAAGTATATTTGAGCTTATACTAATGAGCACTGATTTTCCCAGTTAGAAGACTGAACAATATATATGTGTTATTACTTGGCAGCATATTATTATGGAGGTCCAGGGATTAACCATGAATAAGTATTTGTACTTATTTAATTCTTTAAAGAAAAAGCAAAAGCATAGTATTGTTACCACATACTTCATATCAACTATATAGTTAAGCACTATCAGAGAATCTGTAAAAGAACTACTACACTATATATAAAGTCAGTTGGCATGTCCAACAGCTTGGATATTATGCTCTTTTGGGCTAGTTGGTTGAATGCTTGGACTGGCAAGTGTTTTTCTCATAAAATCACTCTTTTAGGAGTTTTTTATCTCATATTTTCTTTTAATTTCTATGCTTTTTCACTTTAATTCATCTGCTTTTTACTGCCTTTATCAAACTCCTCACTAGCTGGGCCATGAGAATAAACTTCCCTATTAGTCTTGGGGCCTTTGCCACACTCTGAAAAATAGATCATCTAATGAAGCCCTTATCAAAAGTAATTCAATTTATATAGATCTATAACTTAGTAACTATATAAAATATAATGTGGCTATAATTATAACATTAGTCACATTAGTTACACAACATGATACTAGTGTAATAATGTCACACTGTCACATTACATGTGACAATCATGTGATTCAACCTTGAAATATTTTCCATCAACTGGCAGAGTGGCTCCTTAAACTTATTCTCTTTAGATCTTCCTCTATCAAAGTTATTCTTCTGCTAGCTGTATAACTGAGCTATAGCCTTCAAAAATTACTTTTACAAGCATTGCACATTCAAAGACATTTTAAGAGGGCTGTATGATTAATTTGTAAATTTATCAATTATATAAGATGCTAGAGAGGCATTTAGAAATGCTGTTTATTGATGTGGAATTAGATATTTGAATTAGTCTAAATAGAGGCAATCACAAATAAACCAGCTTTTACTAAGTTTTGAGGCTAAATTACACTTTAATAAGTACTTTTATGAAATATAACAGTGAATAATAGAGTTTATTGGTTTTTAGTCAATGCAACCTTAGTCATACTAAAAGAAGGTCTAAAAAGCATATTAAACTAATGATCTAAGGTATACTATTGTCTTGGGCTTAAGATATCTTCTCCTTGGTGATTCTGAGCATGAGCAATCAGCAACTTGCTGAATGTTACAGAATTAACCTTTATTTATATTATTTTTCCTCACTATAATGTATAACATCTTCTGGTTATTCTCATTTTCTGATTAATGGGCCTCTATTTTTTGGTTTCAAAAGACTTGTTATAAATTTTCTTGGCTAAGAGAGGGTCCTCCAATGTTTTTAGTGCTCTAACTCTGGAAATTGTTAATATTTCCTCCAGTTCTTTACTAAATGCCTCTGGATCTTTTTGTTCAGATGCAGATTTGTTAGATTTTTCCAACAATACCAAGCATTATGGAATTTGGTGGCTGTCCCATTGAGGTATAAGCATTTTACTAAAAGCCTGCCTAATTTTCAATAGCTAAATTTAGCTTTTCCCATCAAATTGCTGATTCCTATATCAGTTCACTATGGAACATCTTTGGACAACTTTCATTGTGTGTAAATTGATCAAGGAATCAAAACAATACCCAATATATAGGGGTTTACATGTATTTTCACTGAAATATGCCCATTTTATTGTCAAGGTGTGATGCTTTTCTTGAAATAAGTCACCTGATCTCTAAAAACCTGAGTATAGTCACATGGTTATAGTCACATGATTGATTTGGGTGCACATGTCACATGATTATAGTTACATAATTGATTTGGGTCTGCATTAAATCAAAATACTGATAAGCTGATTTCTCAACATCTAAGCCACTAATAAGGCTGATCTAACATGATTTAGAAAGGGCTTTTTTAACTACAGTTTTCAGCAGAAGTTTGTTTTATCCAGACTTTTGAATGATCAATAGCTTTGTCTTATCTTATTGTTGAGACAGACATATTATTATAAAGATAGCATGAAAGTACAAGGGTTCTATAATACCATGTTGGAGCATTCTGGATAGCAAAAAAATCCCCTCCCATGCCTACCACCTTGGCTACTCTCAGGCATGGAGGGAAAAAAATGAGTGGGATGATGAATGATAACTTCTCTGAGTATATGTGAATGCTAGGCAAAACTGCCCACTGTTGAATCTTGTTATCTTATCTCATCTCCTTTCCTAAATACTTTCTTATTTAGTACTAGCTGTGGCTCACAATTGGTATTTATTAATCTTCACCTCCAAATCTTATTTATTTTCTCTAGACAGACTAGTTATATACATAGCCAGGACTCATGTATTGTATATCTCTGTGTTCTATGTTAGAGCTTGAAACCACTGTCACCTTGTGCAGTTATTACATACACTTGGCCCATTTCCTTTTACTTTTTCATTACTTTATTCCTTTACCTTTTTCATTCACATTACCATCCCTTTATGAACTCTATGTACTCTAATGCTCATATACAGACAGTTGTACATAAGTACCCTCAGCGCCATATATGAGACTGAGGATATGTTGCATAGATATTTCTACCAGATCATTATACTGAAACATCATACCTATAAATTTGTTTACTTACACTGTCTCATAGGCAAAGCAAGGCCTTTAATTCTAACACTCTACACACACAAAAATGGTAGTGCCTTGCAAAAATTGCAAAGATTTGCAGATGCAAGACTGCTCAGAGCAATAAGAGACAATTGTAGTTATGCAACTTGATTTAGATTGTAACAGTTGCATGATAGTGTCAAGGTATGAATGCGTGCCGCGTTGAGGCCTCCGATAACGTTCCTTACCCCTGTAACCCAAATTTACGTCGACGTCACTGTGTCTATTTTAGTATCTTGCTTTAGTATCTGCTTATTCTCACATAGGTTCCTTCAGATCTGCGGTGATCAAATGCTTGTGAGATATCATATCTAAACGTGATCAGCTCCAGTTGCGAACAAAACGCTTCCTGCGAGGCGATGAGCCATCAAGAGTTTTAGAAATTAAAATCTATGGTCGATGCCACAGTCAGGAGACTCGCAGATCACGTTTGAGACTTCTGTGGTCAGAGCACTGCCTGGCTTCTTGGTCTCGCTATATTTGGGTTGGAAGTGGTGATAGATGATCTAAGCAGTCCTTTTCAGCCTTCCACATTCATATATAAAGCATTCGGAGACAATCGTGACACGTCGTTTCTAATGATCGATATAGTGACCTGTCCGTTATCGGCCAACAATACTAGCATTATAGACATACAGAATGCATACAGTTTCAATCTCATTGGATCCGTCCTTTCAGGCACTGTATGGGGCATATTATGCCTTCAACTGTACGTTGTCCAAACTTTGTAGAACCCATTTCAATGAAGGCTCTAGGTTCATATTCTCCATGAAGTACTTACCAAGTTATGAAACGTCGATATCATGTTCAATGACTATGTCTCAGCTCTGAACTTGACTCAGCTGTCTTGAAGGCTATGGTATGCTACTGATTTGTTAGATGTGGTTTGCTCATTCCATCTCATTGTAAATGAACTAGCTTACGTCCCTATGGTATGTTCAAGATCCTTAGCTGACGGTATGATGCTCAGAATTTGTAGGGTCCTTGACACAGTTAGTGTGATTTTAATTGTAAAATCGAGCGAGTAGTCATTTTGAGTTGTGATGCATTGCTGACTGCTTCAAAAGACTGGCGACTATTGATTCTGCAAGTTGCTATACCTGAAAACATCCCACCAATTCCTCTGTGAGCTTTCAAGCTTGGAGCTCCAATAGGTGGCTATTAATGACATTTTTTAGGGAGTTATGGCATCGCCTCTGGATTGAGGCAAGTCGATAGTTAATACGAAGTTTTTTGAGCGTTACTTGAGTCAAGGATCCAGTTCACCATCTCTTTACTTGTTCAACTATACTTTATTCACAGGATATACAAGTGTGGGTAAAGATTCTCCATCATGGATATTCAGCTATACGCGGTCATATACTATTAGTGTCAGTGGCTCTGCTTCAAGGGATGAAGTCAAATTTGATTTTTGGAGTCACAGCCTTGCTAGTGAGTCAGTATTTTCCACAAAGACCCCAAACTGAGGTCATTTCTAGACATTACTCTCTGTGGCACAATCAAGTCAGTATTGTCATTGCTTGTCTCCTCATTTACTCATCTCACGTCGAATTTCACATAGTGCTCATCATTGGTGTGTCTCTTAGCTTTGCTTCGTTTGTCCTTGGCCTCAAGAAGGCCATAGTATATGTTGTCTATGGGTGACTCCTCAATAAATGCATTCCTTAGCAAACTTACTTTTGTTTCAGTTATGGACAATCATTTGGTGGCATCGTGACCAAGCATCAAACTGTCTGTCTTGATTTCAAACAGCACATATGTGTGTGACTGACTCGCATGGATTCCCAGGCCATTCTTACCACAGTTCGCGGACTTTCAGTGGTTGTTGACGTTTGCATAGCAGTTGCCATGATATACCTCCTTCGAGGACACAAATCTTTGTCCAAGTACGCATTGGTCCAACTTGCAACAGCTGCTCCAAAATTTACTGATTCTTTGTGTAGAACCAGACATATTATCTCACGCATCGTGATTGTTATATCCAGTACTGGGGCATTGACGGCAATCCTCGCTGTCATCGTCTTTGTGTTGGTAAGGACTCTTTATGCAAGTTTACAAAACAAGGTTCTTCGTTTCATTGTCGATCTCACAGGTTATGGTGTATCCACACACCGGACAGTTCACCATCGTTGATTGTCCACTTGGTTCTATCTACTTCAGCACATTATTAGCATATCTAAACTCTCGCAACTTGGTAAGAGGGTCGGAAGGTACCATATCAGTGTCTCGAAACACAAACAGCAACAGTACGGTTCCCACATTTGATTTTTAAGTTAATGAGGTTATACTCACATTTCGGTACTCCTAGGAATACCGAAGTCCAATTCAGTACTGTGGTTCAGGACTGCAACCACTGACCTGGACCATCAATTTCCATCCCGTTCCAGTCGAAATTGAGTCACCACAGATACGTTTGCATCAGCAAAGTCATTCGAATTAACCGATCAAAAATAGGCTGGGACCATTTTTTGATGGAGATATGTCAAGACAACAGTTATCACTAGAACTCAGAATTAGTGGTTAATCTAATCTGTGTGCTTTTGTGCAGTTGACTAAGGGTGTCTGGTCATCTGTGAATTATATATAATTATATATAT
>QLON01002496.1:0-51235 GCA_003313675.1 Termitomyces heimii | reverse complement strand
TTTGCCCTTCATCGGTGGGCCGGATGATCGCTTGGCGCTCTCATTTATTGTACAACTGGCTCGAAATCCTTCAGTCCAGGCTACCGTCGTAAGGATCATCAAAACTGAGGGACTATCTCGCAACAGTACAAACATAGACAATAAAGGTGTCATAGATGCATCCTCTTCCGTTCCTGTTGTCCTTCAGGTAAGCATATGAACTTTTGACTCGACATAGCGGATGAACTCATCAATTCATGCTACATCCAGACTCTCGCCGCTGGGGACACTGTCTATGCTCAGCACGACACCCAAACTCGACTCGCTTCCGAAACAGCCGATAATCTTACCTGGAACCGCTATGCCGCTGCCTCCACGTCACACGATGCAGAGACAGCTGCTGCTCTCTCCCGAATTTCGTTTAGAACTCTTGAGACCACGACACCTCTGCACACCATAATTGAGTATACTACGAAGATGCCACAAACAGACTCGGCTAGGAATTTGATTGTAGTGACTGGTCGATCGAGAAGGATGGCGGTTGAGGCGCATGCGGCTGAGTTGAAGACGGTTATCACGGAGGCTGGTGCATCGATCAGTTCCTCAGTACCCAAGACACTCGGAGATGTCGGTACGGCGCTCGTCGCGAGCAATACCCGCGCGAGTCTCCTGATTGTCCAGGCTACGGTCGATGGGCTATAGAATGGCGGACGAACTGTGATGTATTTTCGATTGGGTTACCCCAACGCCTAGACAATACCACTACGATATCTAGGTGTTTTCCATAGCGTATCTGTAATAGGGCTCTATTTTCGGTAGTTCTGTTTTCAGCCCAGTTTGATCTCCTTTCGAGGCATAGTGCGTTCAAGCTTTCAAGACGAGATACGTTCATACCAAAAGCATCTTCCGAATAATCGCCAAGTATATCATGAGTTCGTCCTTCCTAGATCGTTCACATGAATCAAAATAAAGCCGTATGTAGCTGGTGGACAGTCATGCGAAATGTGGATCCATGAGAAAAACAGAAGTCATGACAAAAAGGAAGTCGCAACAAAGCCTCAAGATGTCTTAAGACCACGGGATCACTCAGACCGTAACTCTTACTGCTATGAGATAACCGATATTACAGCAGATTTCATCGCCGAGGAACTTTGAGTAACGGAATCAGCGATAATCTCGAACAAAGCATAGGGGCACCTAGGCTGAGCGGAGACAAAATAACAGATCTGCCAGAGGCGGACCGATAGAAGCTCGGAAAATGCCGAAGGCTGTATTTAGTATTATCAGCGTTTGTTTCCATCGACTACGACCACGACCAGCCTGTCCTCGCTGTTGTTCGTCGTCTCGTCGCCGTTGCCTACGATGATGCTCCTCCGTCAGTTCCCGACGAGCTCAATGTCCATCTCGTCCATATCCCTTTCTTCCCTCGCCCATTCACTCCCGTCAAATTCTTCCATCCTCCTTTCCCTCCTGGCTTCTCTTGTCGTGCTTTCCTTTCTACGGGTGGTCTTCATCTGTCTCAGTAGATACACTGGAACATTACCGCAGAAACAGGTCAAAGTCCAGGTCGAGGGGAAAGCGGCTGACTCGCCAGACGGATCACGGCAACATCGTTCGCTGTGGCGATGGAGACAGCTCACATGGGATAGTATCCCTTCACTACCTGTAACATTAGCTGTGGCAGGCAACGAGAGTCATGGAAAAGGCATAGGTATGCAAGAGAAACGCTCTCCACAACCGTGGCAAACGGTCCGAGGCAGAAGAGGTGGTCCCACGTTCGCAACACCTTGTTTGTCTCACCCTGTCCTTATATTTTCTTGTCTTTGAACCTTTTTTCCTCAGTACCGGCCATATACCAGTCAAAAGAGCCACTATCGATGGCAAAAATGATCATGTCGAGACATGTATGTCGGTCGACTACTTGTGTGAATTTCCCTCAATTGATTTTGCAAGCAGACGTATAGACGACCATCGAGCCGCCCACCAGCTCGACCGATGACCCCTCCAACACGCACACTGGTTCCATCACCCCCCTCTCCGTCGTCGCCATCGTCACCATCTCCGTCGCCATCACCACCATCACCCGCCCCATAATAGTCTGATGGTTTTGTTATTTTTATTGCTATTCGATCGTACGACGACGACTGTACGACCCAATGTCTTTCACCCTACCTGTTGCATCCGACATTGTGCTACCCACCTACAACGACGACCTGCCATGCTCAAATAAACTTCCATCTGCTGAAATCCAGCTTAATGTCCGTGCCCCACGTTGTCACGCTTCGACGCATCAACTCCGAAGCTTTCAGAGGCTCTAGTTCGGAGACACCCTTTTGAGGCTTCGTCAGTTACCCCGTCCCATCTTTCCTCGGAGCTGTCTTCGGGACCGTCTTTATATATATCCCGGGACATTAATTTTACCTTTGTTCTTCTATATTCTGCTTTTTTTTATTCATTCTTNTTCTTTACATTTTTTTATTCTTCTTATCATCTTTTTGTCTTGGATCGTTTGTATTATTTATTAGTTCCTTTTTTGTTTCGCGGATCATATTACGTGCGGGGTAGATAGATCAGGCGCTGCAATGAATACATTGCTGGTTTACCCAATACATACATAACAAGATCGGTCATGCAAGACAGGTAATGACGCATACATTCTTCGGATTGACGCTGGGACCGAGAAATTTTCTCATTAATGGTTTTACATCCAGCCACTGTGCTTGGCTTGAGTCTTTCCATTCCGACTCGATCATTGTATATATCATATATACATATCCTCAAAGTGGCTTCGACTCGATTTATATCAACTCTACGCAATCTGGCTTTCAATCACTCGCCAAAGACTATTAGGGCTCGCTTCAAGTTTGACTTTGCAATTCCTTGCTGAAGAGGGATAACTTGTCCTCTGTGAACAATTAGACTAGGTAAAGCAGAGTACTTTGTCGGATTGCTGGATTTCCAAAATGAGACAATATGACCGCGGACTAATCACGAACAAGGGGTCCCGAATCAAACTCCTGAGGCCTGCTGCCTAGTGTCCTGGCAAGGTTCTCGCAGAACGTTCGACATTCCTCTCGACCGTCTGACCGACCACGATGCAATGAGTAAGTTGCGCTCACAAAACCTCGCGCGGACACTGTAAAGTCGCTTGTCGAACCTACTTTATATTCACCTGTACGGTATCTCTGCAACTAGACGCTGAGCCATGATGAAGTCCTTCTCACGCCATAGCTCTTTTCGCATTCTGATTGTTGTTACCTGTGGATATTTACAAAAGTGACGTGTCGATATTGGGATATATAACTAGCAATAGCCAATCCTTGCTAAAACTTAATTGCCTCCTTATTACCTGATGGGCTAACAAGGATTTTAACTGTGAAAAACGTTAATAGAGTGAGAGATCAGCCTGGTTAATGACGAACTATGTGCGTCCTTGTCGTGTAACAAAGTATTGAATCCTTTCCCGACAACGTCCTCAAGAGCGATCTTACGAGTTATTAGATCCTCGATTCCAGGTATTTTCCCTGCTCCCACAGCTGCCAAAAGCTCCGGGTGCACGCGATCATAAGCTGCTGACCCTAAGAAGTATGCGTCAGAATCATTCATTAAAGAAAAGCATAATGTTACTCAACCTGTCACCGAAATTTCTTTCACCCAGAGTAAATTGGCATCTATAGTTGGGTTTTTCTCCCAGAGCGCGACGTTAACAAGTGTTCCGCGGGATCGTACACTCAGAAGAGCAGCATCCAGACCAGCTTGTGTGCCTGCGGCATCAAAAACAATGTCTACTCCTATACCACCTGTTGCTTTCAGGACCTCTTGAGGCACATTGACACTGAGAGGGTTAAGCGCAATTGTAGCGCCATGTTTGAGAGCCTGTTCACGGCGCAGGGTTGTTGGCTCTGACGAGATGATGGTAGCTGAAGGATCGAAAGACCTAGTCCGGTAGTCGGTAGTCAGCTTTATGAATTCGTCAAGGATCAATGACTGCTCATACCGGAGGATCTTGAGCAAGAATAAACCGATCTAGACCATATATTCACTTTCACTCCTGAGTTATCACAGGTGTTATATGACGTACGGGTCCTGCTCCAAGGACCAAAACGCTTTTGCCAGCGCTGAACCCAGACCTCTTTATCGCATACCAAGCGACTGCAAGAGGCTCGATACATGCACCAATTTCCACTGTACCTTTTATGTGAGAATGATGCACGACACCGAAACGTGGTTACTTACGGGATACGCCTTGTGGAAGGACGTGCAAGTATTTAGTATCGACTGCAATGAACTCCGAGAGGCCTCCTCCCCAGCCACCAATCCCCTAGTCAATATCAATATACATTGACACCAAAACAATAATATACGGGAAAACGTACAATAAAGTTGCACCCGGGGCAAAGGTTACGGCTGCCCGACGCACATGCTTGACAAGTATCGACATTCATGCATGAGATCACCGGCTCACTATGGACACGCCGTGAGAGTGAGTGATAGAAGATGCAAGAAATTGTTCTCACATTACGACATTCGTCCCTACACTCCATTGACTCTCGTCCACGCCCGGTCCGAGCTCTACGATAGTACCAGAAAATCTACACCAGATGCATGAGAAATTGTGGGATGCGTACAAAAACATGAATGAAAACTCACTCATGGCCAAGAGTCACCGGAGCAGTTTCCCCGGTAATTTCATTCGGGATAGAGTTTGCATACTTGGGAATCGGACTCAGGTATGCATGGAGGTCGCTGCCACAAACTGGAAAGAGGTGATCAGGTCATCAAAGACCATATCGATGGAAACGGAGCGACATACTTCCATTCCTAGCAGAGTATTAAGGGACATAGGTTAGCGATCTACAGGGGACAGAGGCTCACCAGGCGACCTGGGTTTGTTTCGATCTTGCGTTAGCGGACGATCACAAAAAATCGATTAAACTCGAACAGACCTTGACTTTCACTTGACCCGTTCTCGCCTCGGGTTCTGCTATATCTTCCACGCGAATGTCGCCTGGACCATAGTACCTGGCTGCTTTCATAGTAAAGGAAGTTAATGAGTGGTGCTTCTCAAAGTTAAACTCGGTTTAGCAGGGCTTCAATTACTGCACTGCAAGTATAAATAATCAAGAGCACCCGTTGTACCCCGCGTGAGAAGCAGCGCTTACTGAGCGGAGTCGAATGATTAAGGTCAGGTGGGAGTGAACCACGATGAACTCTGTCAAAAGGAGAAGAGCGACTCAACGTGAAAGGAGACGTCTCTCGAAGGGGCGAATTCCTGCGACTCCCCGGCAAAATAGCATATAAAGGGTCATAAATAGATCAAGGGTTCAACTTCGGATCTCAGAGTAGGCAAGACAACAGAGAGGATTACTATCGACAAATATCTGATGATTGAAGACTTGATTAGGTATCAATTCACGATTTTTTTTTGTTGTTCTGATGTCTCCCCTAGATCAAATTGAGTAGTTGTAAAGTATCAGCGTTTGATAAGTTGACACGTACGTCGAGCCAAAGCTTGATTTTTGAAAGTGAAGGGCTATTCATATTTTTGATCTTGTATAGCAATGACCGAATCTTGTGGTCAGTCTCTAGCATCATCCGACGGTATTCAGGGTGAACACTTCCTTCCTCATGCAATCGTGCAGCAGTTATTGTCTGTGCTTCAAGTAACCCGTTCAGGCTGTAGTAGAGACTGCGGCCAGCCTGCGTCTCCGCCAGGATTTTGTTGAGGTCGATCAACTCTCTCTGAATCTGGACAGCATTGAGAGGTTCGCGCATGAGGACCTGGTCGATGATACTACGGGCTGATTCCTGTGAGCCTTCGTATCGAAGCATGACAGAACCACGGTCAAGCATGTCCTTCCAATGATCATCCTTCAATAACTTCTCGCGTTTTTCGCCAATCTTCTCCGGAACATCGCTCCATTTGGTTGTGACCAGTACAACATTTCTTATGGCCTCGGGACCACATAGTTTACTGAACATGTCAAAGTTTCTTCGCACAGGGAAAACATTATTCTGAGATATTTCGTGGAGATAGATTATGCCCGCAAGTTTCATGTCTGCATGATATCTAAGAGAAAGAAATAATTATCTTTGAGTAAAAGGAGGATTTTTCGAGTACGAGTAGATCTTACGATCTGGCCAGCCATACGGCAATACGCCTCAGGATTTCTCTGTCATCCACAGTGGTATGGTCAAAACCAGGTGTATCAATGACAATCACGCGGTTTTCTTGTTGATAAGGGTGTGGATATATGACATGTTGGATCTGATCCGTCTGAGAGGTAAGATCATGTCCTACACAGGCGAGATTATCTTGCCCCAGTAGAGTGTTGATGAACTACGTCCGGTTCCGGGTCATTAAAATGTCATACAGGACGATAATAAAGTAGATACACTGCTTTTACCAGCTCCAGTTATGCCGATGATACTTGATAAGGCAACATCGATTGCGACTGAGCGAGCTAAATAACAAAATAACTCACGGGATGATTACATCAGTGCCTTTCGGATCGTCCATGAAAAGGTCTTCAGGCCTGCCATCGTTCAAGAAGTGACGTTTAGCGTGTTTTGTCTCTCCCTTCGACGACTTTGTCTTCTCCACTCTGAATACATTGATGTTTCGTAACAGGAACTCAGAACGTGAATAAAAACTCACGGAACTATCACGAACGTTTCATCAAGGTCTATCGTCGCAGGATCATGCAGGCTGAAATCGTTGACCTGTGGAGTGATACCGTCCATGGATGCGAAGAAGGCTGTTAGATGGTCGGCCAACGCAGACATGTCAAAGGGTTGGGTATAAAATCAGTAGAACACCTTGTCTTAGCCGGACATATGTAGAGTCAAACAGATGAGGAGGAAATCACGAAGGGAATGCCTTTAGATCAGCGATCGAACATGAGGGGAACCCGTGTTCTGCATCAACTCGACAATGGTATTCATCGAGTAGTTCGAAACATGTAGCATGCATATACCATACTTATGAATATGAATCATGTTGCATGGTGCATAACGCATGCGTCAAGTCTCGAGCAAGTTGTAACACAATCGATGACAAAATTTCAAAATTGCATGTAAGAGGAATGGAAGGACATTAGCAAATCCGAAGCCCGATATCTATAGTACCGGTTGATAGTAAACACCCTTTCTAGTAAGGCAACACTGAACACACTACTTATGATAATTTACCTGGAAGTAACATAACGCGCTGGAATTGCCTGCCTTAGATTGAACTCAAAAATAGCCCGACAGTCTGGCTATGTCTTTCGAACAATTGTTTGCATCGTCTGCATTGGCCGTCGTGGTCCCAAATACTTCCGTTGAGTATCCACCTCAGGGACCTGCAGATGAGTGGTTAGAGAGATTGCACTCGAGCTCGGCCGAGCGAAATCAAGCTTTCTTTGGTGATTTATCCCTTCCTTATACTAAGTTTTCCAATTGACACTTGAGATTGAACAGACGAACACCTTCAGTCATTCTTGACACTTCGTATTGAACATCCAAGTCCTCATAGTCCCCCAGACGTCGTGAATCCACCTCAAACTCTTCTCACATTCTTGGCGCACACGCAAATCTCTCTTGAAGCGACATACATCTCTTCTGTTCCTGTTCCAAATCCAGAACTACCTCGTACCTCGAGGTTATCGGCTCCTCCCCGAACGGCATTATCGCCCTCGAAGCCTAACTCGCGTCTACAAGATTTGGCCCATCATCCATCGATATATCCCCCTGCAACTCCAAATCCTACCCCTTCATCTGCAGACCACGATCGTAGATATGTTACTTCAGAAGGTACGCTGTTAGTTACCAGTATTTGGGGTCAGAATGCTTCGGAAGATTCGAGAGAGGCATTTTCCCTCCTCTGGTCTGAGACCGGACAGGTTTGGGTAGCTGTTTATCGTCTTTCGTTTATCGTATGTAAGTGCAATGGTATACGTTGAAACTTCTGATAGTAATCACTTTTGACTGGTCTACAGCATTCCTGCGTCTCAACTTCGAAGATCCACTTCTTTGTTTGACGGTTTCAGCAACCTTAAGGGACAAACCCTTTGCGCTAGGCCAACCTAATCATCCATTGGCCTTATTTTTTGCTTCGATCGGTAGCCAACTATTGGTGCCACCTGAATCACCTTTGAGTCCCAATGGAGCGCCTGTGGAAGAAGAAGAAGACTCATATGATCATCTCGAGGAAGTCAACCTTCTCGAAGGACTTATGGCTGGCAAGTAATCCTTCTACAATTCACGACTTTATTAATTTAGCTAAGGCAGGTCCAACAAGTCATCGCATTAAATCAGTGAACCTCCCATCAACCCGACTAGGAACCGTTTCTCGGCAAAAGCTTTTCGCGTTGCCTCCCGTGTCACTCCCAAAACTTGCTACACCTTCACCTTCTCCTATGACTGTGGTGCGTACTGCCCACCCGACGCTACGTAAATCCTTCCGGAAGACGATGCAAACCGTTTCCGGATTCCGTGTTCGAATGCGAACAGTATTTGTGCCGTCTGTGCTCCTCCCAGATGAAGGAACGCATTCAGACCTCGACGACGGGCAAGAGGAACGTGAAAGACGGGAAGCAGGGAACGAAGAACGGACAGTGGTTCTCTGCGTTGAAATCGAAAATTCCGGAGAGTCCGGTGCTAGTGTTGGGTTCATGATTGAAAAGGTCGAGGTCTCGATCGGGGGCGAAGGTGCCAAAGCTACGCTTATCGGATGGGGTGATGGTTGCTTCAGTGGCGATGTTGAAGCCAAGACATTCCCTCTCCATGTTGGAGCGTTGGCACAGTACAACTTACTGTACGCAGTGTCGTTCCTCCGTGCTCCGGAGGAGGTAGAAGGTTTGTTTCTGACAAGGGATGGGCCAGAAGGAGCTGGCCACTCAGAACTCCAAAGAGCAGTAGCGATCAATATCTTCGGAAAACCATACGCCGGTTCGCAGCCACCCTCAAACGAGAGAGATGCTGCATTCCTAACAACCACATTCTCTTCGAGATGGAACTGCGTTCTAGACCTTTCCACCCGTCAGGCTCAGCCGATTGATGGGGATGAGGATTTCAAAGGACTTCAGGTACTTCCTGAGCCTGCCTCGCCTTTCCCTATCTCCAAGACTCCCCGCACTGCCAACTTCACGTCTCCAAGAGGTATGCATTCACCAGGTTCAGCGCCTCCAACCGCTGTGACTGCTGGTATCAAACGCCATACGATTGCGACTGTCAAACAGCTAAAGGTACCCAGCGGTACTGATCCTTCCCACCCCGGCGGACTACCTGCTAGAGATCGAGCGCAATCCCCCTTCTCAGGTGCTCAAAAGAATTCGTATTTACCTCCCTCCATATCAGCACAGATTCCGCGATCACCCACGACGTATAGCGCCCCACCACCTCCACCACAGCTAGCAGTTGACACAAGTGAAAAACGTAGCTCAGGGGGGCCAGAGCGGATAGCATCGCCGCCAGTGACACCCGCGTACCCCCCTCTTTCTGCCGTTCCTCCCAGCCCCTTCTCTCAGAGCCCAATTACATCACACGCTACCAGTAATGTTGGTCCTAGTGTTGAAATTCGCCGCGAGCGCGGCACGGGTATGGGTAATGTCCCGGTGCCTCAGACGCCTGGCCCATGGGTTACGGGAGGATTTGGCGAGCAGAAGTCGATAGCACGCATGCAAATAGCAGAGCGTAGTGGGGAGTCCATCGTCGTTTCCGTCGGGTTGCTTCCTCTAGAGGAGACTGCAAGGAGGCGGAAGTCCACTGGAGCGGAGACTTTGGGGCCTGGTAAGATATATCCTCTCGATTACTTTACGTTGGACATTTTCGTGTATAATCAATCGGAGTGGACGCGCCGTTTCGAAATTACCTGCCCTGCTCGGCGAAGACGGTGGGAAGAAGTCAGTCGGCCGGACGGTTCAAGAAAGGTGAAGAAAAATGAATTCCCTGGGATGTTACCGTTGGATGCGCGAGTCCGTATAGGGTATGTTTCTGATTCAATCTTCTCTTCAGGGGTGAGTGACATTTACTGCAGGCCGCTTCGTCCATCTGCGTGTCAGTCTGTACGCATGGAATTTCTTGCAGTAACTCCCGGTGTTCATTCTATCGAGGCCTTGACGCTAACGGATGTTGAATCGGGGTACTCTATGAATCTCAGATCGGTAATGGATGTTGTCGTACACGATCTCTGTGATGACGATCTCGTACATATGTCTTGATTCTGATAGAGCATTGCCCAGCACGATACCGATGGCTTTGACGCATGTAGTGGATGTTTGTTGACGCCATGTCAGATTGGAACAGTCAAGAACTTCCCATCATTTACGTGTTCCATGCTCGTTACAGTAAGGTAGTTACCAAGTTTACAACATATGTCTGGTTGTATATCACGTACATACACACAGTCGCGAGAGAAAAACGTGGAGATACAGGTCACATGGGCGTGTTGGGGACCACATAAAGACGTCCGGACATTGCAAACATTGCTTCACATTTACATATTCGAGTAAATTTCCGTATAATGTAATTCATTAATTATTTTGAAACTTAATGACCTTTTTTTTCATGAGTTTTCTTTAGATCTCCCATGTCAGTCCACACGGTAGCAATCAGTTCATCCACTTTACATTTACAGAAGTAAGAATAGTCATGGACTGGCATTTCCCTCGACGAATGCAGGAGTGTTTATGACTCTGATATATTTCTCAAGGTGGATGGAAATCGTCCTGGAGATTGTTTCCTAGAGGGGCAACAACTGCTCAGGTGAAAATGCACAATGTACAAAGAGAGGACGTTCTCACGCAAGTCAATTAAAATACACGAAGGGATATTACTATGTACAGTACTGATGGCCATACTTTCCTCTGCCGACGTCTGTTTCACTGGAGCACAGAGTTGGTTATAAGATTTAACTCGGGGTAAACGATGACACCCACCGCGAATCCTAAGAATTTCGTCACCCTTCGAGATAGCGGTATATTAAGCTCTTTGATTTGCTTCAGAGTCTGCCGAATCTTCTCATCATTCTCGAGCGCTTTCTCATGCATAGAAGGGTCTCCTTCAGAACTCCCTCGGATTTTTGTTGACATGGCCTTTTGCATTTTCAAGAGTTCCTGAAGAGTATATCGCAGAGTACGTCCCGCCTCCGTCTCGGCGAGAAGATCTCCTATCTGCACCAGTTCTGTCTGTATTTGTACAGCATCAATAGGTTGTTTCGCGAGAATATAGTTGACGACACGCCGTGCCGAGCGCTGTGTACCATCGAAACGGTGGATGCGGGACCCCATGTCCAGCATGTGTCTCCAATGCTCCCCCTTCAGCTGTGACTCCCGCAGCTTCCCGATGCCCTCATTGGAAAGCTCGTCCCATTTGGTCGTAATTAGGATGACATTCTTAATCGCTTCTGGCCCACATAGCCTTGTGAACATATCGAGGTTTTTTCGCGACGTGCCGAGCATGCGCGGCTGGGTGATCTCGTGAAGGTAGATTATCCCTGCGAGCCTCATCCTGGCATCGTAGCTAAATTGAGAGTCTGTCATCACAGAACGGCAGTGCCTAATCATACATAGAAAAGCTTACGATCGAGCGAGCCACACTGCAATGCGCCGCAAGATTTCCCGATCATCGATATCAGAATCGTCGAATCCGGGGGTGTCGATGATGACTATGCGCCGATTTGGGTAATCGGGATGGAGCAGGGTAAAGTGCTGGATGTATGCGGTATGAGATTGGAGTTCGTGGCCGACCGACGCCACTTCTTGGCCGATCAGGATGTTGATGAACTGGAGTAGCCAGCACGTCAAAGCCGGATACCCACATTCACAGGGCTGGGATCCCTTACCGTGCTTTTCCCTGACCCAGAAGGTCCCATGATTCTTGTCATTGGTCATCAGAGGTTTACCGACGATAAAAGGAGGATTGTAGCTTACGGAACGACCATGTCGCTCTCTCTGGGGTCGCTCAGGAACACGTCGTCTGCCTTAATCTCCCTCTTCCACGCCGCGCCTTTCCTACCTTTTGTTTTCCCCATATTGCGAAACATTATAAAGCGAGACTAGTTGACGTTTGGCCCCGGTGACAATAGCCAAGTACGATGGAGGACTCTCTCAGAGGTGACGGCCTGAAGCTTGCCTGAACGATGATCCACGATTTATCTGTGCTGGTTGTGGGGTAGAATCACTCAACGCATTGAAGCCTCGTGTGGATGCATGAGGTTGTGTCGCTTTCATTAGTTCTCGGTCCTGTAAACGCATTTAGTTTCGTAATCACACGCTTTTTCAACTCACCAGAACAAGATAGTGCAGACCAGATATTGGGATGGTGAGCGTTCCATGCGCTATCAGGCATCAAATCAACCTCATTAGAGGATATTAAGCGAGCTTTAAGAATGCCAGAACATGACAAGCTTCAGAAATGAGGAATCAATTTTCCGCAACCACTAACGTCGTACACTGCCTAACAACTGATAAGTAAAAAAAAAAAACAACTCAAACTGGCGATGTCAAGGAAACAATGCATGGTCCAACCACACGTCCAACTGCAGATTCCGACTGAAAAATCTATTTCTTCGACACCTTGCCTCCCGCGGGCACTTTCGCATTCGCAGAGGCACCTGTCGTCGGCTTGGGAACGCCTCCTCCTCCTGGGGTCTTGTTGGGGTTCGGATTGGTAGTCTGATTTCGAGCAGAAGGCGGCGCCTTTCCAGTGCCCGGCTTGGCCTGCAAGCATTCCATCATCGAGTATAACAACAAAGCGGAAATCTTACATTAATCGGGACTTTGGCCGAAGTGGGGTTCTTTCCTGCCATTATATACTAGAGACTAGAGGAACAACGAGACGCATGAGGCTGGCGAAGACAGACATGTCGCAAGGAATGTCTCGACACACCTTTGGTTGTGCGCGTCGAGAGGTGGGAGTGAGGATCTTGAGTGGGAAAGACGCGTAGCTTGGAGAGACAACAGGGCACCAACACTGAGGGTGCTTTATATTCTTCTCAGAGGGCGAGTCAGATGATGAAAAAAACCAGCGATGGAACGGGGGCGTGAATTGTGCCACTCGCGAGCGCACGATAACACATCCGTCCTCCTCTAAATACGCTAGAGGGGCCACAGACGCTAGGAGAACCATCATTTGCATCGATCCGTAAGCTATCGCACACCAGATCGGGCGGGGCCCCTAGAAGAAGACGAGATCTTCAACGAATTAGGCAGCAGGATGATAGGGCTCGTTGGATAGAGCCAATGGGCGTTGAGCACATTTGGCGAACTTCGAGAAGGGGATGGAAAGGACGACGTATAGAGGCCGAGGTAACACCTACAAAGAACTGCGGAAGGCTGTTCCTCGCTATGCGAGGGTTCTCATTATGAGCAGCGGTTCGGGCACGGTGAGCGTTTATCTTCGAGTGACGACTCTGCCAAATAAATATACTGCTGACACTATGAATATGAATCGGATGCGAAGTTCAGTCAATCATTAATTACATATTCGTATCTAGTGTAAAACCAGATGCTGTACTTTCCTCTTGTAGTATCTTCATTAATTCTGTCTCTTCTCCACATTGAAACCGACTATTCCAATTAAAGTGCAGAAAGCTAATCCCTTGAGTTTCTTGACACAAGAAATAGCAACAAATGTCAATCCAGAGAAGAAATCCTTGTAACCAAAGCCACTGCCAAAAGAAACTATCTACGAGAAAGCTGAATCTGAATTGCCTTTCCAACAAGCAATTACAGGAGGAACGGGAATCTATGATGGATCAACCCCCACAAGTCGGATCTGGTATAGTTTTCATTTTGTACGAGCTTCATTATTGACATACGAGTCAAACCACTTTTTTTAGGATATAAATTACATTTCTCCATCATATACTCTCAGGTATGACATTGTATGATATTAATATAAATAACATCCAATAGTGTATAAATTACTCACGTGTTGGTCTGTATGTGCATGCTATACTTACTTACTGACAGGTGTCACCATGCGCAAAGGGTCGCTATGTGCAAAATAGATTCCTCAACTCGTTCTGCTCATTAGCCGAGTCTGGCAAAAAAAAAATCCATACATATATCAAGGCTTCCTATACTTCATTTCAGACATAACATGATTGAGATGTAAAAGTATCAGAGGCGTGAAAGTGTGAAACCCGAGCTAGCCTTGTCACCTACCAGAGTTTGGTGAAATGGATGAAGATGGAATATATAAAATCTGATTACACAAAATACAACAAAACCTTTCCATACATATATCATTAATTTCCGAAGTATACCGAGGAGCGGAAAGCTCAGAAAGCTGGCTACCTTTATGTTCAAAGAAAGAAAGCGTGACAGTTTAGGGGGCCATTGAAGCTCTGCACACGGCTGGGCCGGCAGTACCGGTGACGACGATATTCGGTGTGAGTGAAATTGGAGTCATTTTCCTGGTCATCGACCGACACAACCGTGACTCATGCAACAATGACCCTCTAATGAAAATCACAAGTCTCTAAGCTAAGAAGTATATCTCAATATACTGAAAGTTTCAACGCCATACATGCGGAGGACAAGCCCTACAGAAAATAATAAATGGCTGAAATTTTCACTTTTCGGCACAAGTGGTGACCAATCAAACCAAAAAAAGTAAATGTGAAAGAACGAATGTTGATCACTGTTGTCGTTGACTACCCCCCTGAGCATGCGCGCGCCCGCTTCATTGCCGGCGGAATTCCGATAAAAACCTCAGGCCTCTCCATGCATTCATAGCACAATCTCCCTACATCCGGACAAAACCCCTCAACTAAACACACAAACCAACCAAACCGGATACACACACTGACAAACTCGTTCCATAATTTCGGTCAGTATACTAACTAGCCGAAAAGTATAGGTTATCAGGGGGTATGTGTTACGGAGGGTGGTCGTCGTAGGGGACCTTCTGATTTCGATTTCGATTTCGGTGGATGACCAAATATATGGGAGTTAAGATTAAGATGGCTGTGGGTTGGGTTATGCCAGAAGGCTAGGTTTGACTTTATCTAGAATATTTTCTTCGTGCAGTCTCTAGATACAAAAATAACAAAATCAATCAACTTCAACTCCATATACTACAACGAACGAACAAAAAAAAACGAATCGCATTCCGGACAGCTGACAAGTCAAAGTCTAAATAAATATCTAATCCTCTAATTCTAATCTCATAAAATACAACAACTCGAAAATCAAATCTCTACAAATTCTTGCTTGCTTGCTCCTGGCTTCTACACACAACATCAACATCAACATCAACACAATTACACCCAACGGTAACAAAATCACAAAAATCCCACACCTAATTTCCCATTTCCATTTCCTTCTCTTTCATTTTCGGCATCAAGGATGTACTCTCCGCCTATGACGCACGGACGAATGGCGGCGGCGGAGGATAGACGCAGCAGGTGTCCCGCGGCGCACGATGTCCTCCGTATCATGGTCTTGGTCTTGGTCTTGGTCTTCTTTGTCTTTGTCGTTGTCTTTGTCGTTTGTCGGGGATGAGGATGAAGATACCGCCGCGGCAGCGCGCTTGAAGGACCGCTGCCATTGCCACGACCACCCGCGCAGCGGTGCAGAGGCAGAGACGAAGGTAGGGGAAAGGGCAGGAACGGGGACAGGAATATCCTGTGGACTTGTACTGCCGTGGAGGTCGGGAGTCGACGCCGCCGCAGACGCAGAAGCAGATGCAGCGGCGTTGGTTCCGATCGACGACAACACGACTGCGGTCGCGAGATAGTGCGAAGTGTTAAAGCGCATTTCTTCTTTTCTTTGCTTTGATTCCTTAACGTTAAACGTTACACGTTAGTTCTGGCGAGGGATGGACTTTATAACGCACCTAATGTATCTATGAACGAGGAGTTTTATGAGGGAGGTCGTAGGAGATTAAAGATAAAATTAATCGAATGTCATCGTGCATGCCGGCCTTTATAGTTATAGACTTATACACACACACAAAGCCTTCGCATAAAGCACGAGGCTGAGTCGGCTAGCCGGCTGGCTGATTCTGGGGTTCATATCACAAAACAAGAAAGGAAAGGAAACAACCCGAAGGCCGCTAACGCTTACCGCTTAGTCATCATTTACCCTCTCCTCTCATTCCTCCTCCGCAAATGACAAAACACAGCAAGAACAACACCGCTTCGTCCATATTCAGCTATGCCGAGTACAAAAAACTAGACTACGGGACTAAACGCGTGTGTGTTTCTGTTTCTCCTTACCGCGAGTGGGGGGGGTGCTTACACGGGACGCTGATGCGGGACAAAGCAACGACTCGGGAACGAATCGATGCGCCGGTTCGATGCGTGTGCGTTATGTCTGAATCGCGCGCGGGAGCCTGTGGCGTGTATCGCCGGACACCTGTTTTGTAAGGAATGCGTGTATACTGATCTATGTGAGTTTCCTTTCCTTCCTTTCCTTCCTTCCCTCTTTTGTTCTTTCCGTCGCACCGCAACGCACGCGCTGAACTTGGCAGTGGCCCAGAAAAAGGATATCCAGAGGCAGAAAAAGAAGCTTGAGGTGCTCGTGGGAGAGGCGGAGGAGGAGAGGGTGAGGGCGAAGGAGGCTGCGAGGGAGCGGGTGGTGCGTGAGTTTGAGAGGGGTCAGATTGGTTTGGGTGGTTTGTCGTCTGCGGCTGCGGCCGTGGGGACGAAAGCCCAAGCAGAAGAGGAAGGTGACGAACGTGAGTGCATTGTGTGTGTGCTCTTAATGTACCGATGGATCATCTACCACACAAGCGCAAGCTCGTGGTACGAAGCGCAAGTTCTCATTTGACTCGTCGGCCGTCGAGACGCTCGCGCGCGAAGCGGAAGAGGCAGCTCTCCGCGCGATTGAGCGGGAACAAGCCGAGGCGCTGAAAAGCAAACTTCCGGACTTTTGGCTGCCCTCGCTGACGCCTACGTACACCTCCACTGGACCTCCGACTTCTCTCAAAGAAGTGAAGCTGCAGACTACGTGTCGCGGCGGGAACCCCCCGCATCATATCGCGTGGGTACACACACACACATACACGTTTTGCGTTTACACGGGGTTGTCTGCTAGGCTCAAGCACCTCGTGCCGGTTCAATTCACGTATCATGATCCGCATTTCTCAGTGCCTGCGGAATCCGAAGAGAAGAGCAGGAAAGAAGACGCCGAGCCGATGTGTCCGTCGTGCAAGAGACGTCTGTCGAATAGCATTCTTATCTTTGGTGCGCACAACGCTGTTAATATGAATGATCGGACCTTTTTTTGAGCAACAGTGTAGTGATGAAAGCATGTGGGCATGTGACGTGCAAGACGTGCACGGACTCGCTCGTCCGCCCTGCCAAGGAATGTATTGTGTGCGAGAAGGAATTGAAAGAGAAGGATATCGTCGAGCTGAAGCGGGAAGGTAGTGGAGTGGTTCATTGCATTGAGTGTCTCTGATGTATATGGTATGTTTACAGGGACGGGATTTGCAGGAGGAGGAATGGCAGAAACGTCCAAGGCGGGGACGGCATTCCAAGGGTGATCGTAGCACATGTAATCTTATCAGTTGATGAGCACGTGACTTGGATTGGACTCTGATGGAGGCCAGCATGAGCATTAGCGCGTCGACGCTGCGCCCTGGCGACCCCAGCCTGTCAGAGCCGTCGTCCCCGCGCTCGAGCCATCTCCCGTCCAGCCCCAGCTCAGACTCGGTCTCGTCCATCTCATCCTCCTTCTTCTTCAGCTCCGCAGCCGCCAGCCCGCCCCACCCAGACCCAGAGCACATCGCCAAGGACTCTACGCACGGGTTCGTCATCCCATCTCTCACCCTTCCCCCGGCACTGCGGAGCCCAACTCTGTATGGCCAGACGCTGGGTGACCTGAGGTTATTGGTGCTTGGCAGGAAGGATGCTGCGAAGCGTTTCGTAAGCCAACTGCTTTTGGAAGAGAACGAGGAGATCGTGCAAGTCGCTGCTGCGTGGGAGGACGCGGTGGATGGCAAGGTCCTGCGCGCCTCGACTGATTGGGTCGAGCATCGCGATGCGCATGGCCTCGAGACGGTTGAGCCCACTCGGAATGTCGAAATCGTCGAGTTGGAGGGATACGATTCGACGTCGAATGTACGCCCGTTGGAATGACCTCGCTTGCCCTTGAGCACTGACTTGTCTGAGCGCAACAGGCTGACGATGTCGTTTCCGCTGTCAAGGCTATCATACACGTGCCCTTTTACGCTGTCTCCAACGTCCTCGACCCCGCCCATCGCCCGTCGCCCGTCCTAGCAGGCCTCGTCTCGTCTCCATTCACGCCGCTCTACACTGCCCTCGTCTTTCTCTCTCCTTGTACGTCTCCCCTCGTCTCATCACCTCATTAATAAATACATTTACAGTACCCAGTCCACTGCACCACCTAATCATCGATGCCCTCGGTCCACAGATACCCATAATCCTCCTCCCCCCAAATTCAACAACACACGACTCCCGCATCTCTTCCTTCCGCCCTTCATCCATCGTCGCTCTCCGCGCAGGTCTCTTCCGCTCCCCAGAAACAATCTCCGCCCTCAGAAGCGAAGCCACAGACCGCTTCCTCCGCTGGCGCGAAGTCGAGCGCAGCGTAGACGATATCCACATGGCCCAGCGCGCCGACACGTCGTATCACCACCACCGCGATTCGGACGGGGTGCCCTGGTCTAAAGCAAAGTGGGAAGCCGAATGGCTCCCGAGTCTGTCCCAGGACGTCGCCCGGCGCCTGCGCGACTCGGGGCGGGGTGCACGCCGCCGGTCAAAGCACCGCGATCACGTCAGGTTCGACGACGCACCCGCCCCCCCGTTGTGTGTGAACAATGCACGGTATGACCCGCTGTACTTTCCGTCCCTCGTCGTGTTTTCCGTGTCTATGCTTGGCCCGCTGCGCACACGCATCCGCCGCGCCCTCATGCGCATTGGTCAGGTTGTGGGTGATACGCAGATACGCGTTGCCCTCCTCAGTGGGTTTTGTGTCGGCGTCGGAGTTGGCTTGTTTTTGAAATCTAGAAGCGCGTGGTAGCGCATCGTGTGTTGTTTTTTCGGGACGTTTTTTGTATTACGTATAGCTAGCTAGGTTTCAGGGAGAACACGGTCTGATTCCGATGCGTGTTTGCCTTGAGTCTTACTTCTGTGATTGGAGGATCCCACATGTCCTCTGCGTGTCGACAGGCATTTCAAGAGCATGGCGCACCATGAAGCTGAAGCCTGCCTGATTCGATTTTTTTTCTCTCTCTCTCTCTCTCAGAGCTTCCATGAGAAAACCAGGCAAGAAGACGAATCAGTGGGAGAAGGAGCAAAAGGCGGACGATACCTTTGTCGACGATCCACAAGAAGGCGACCTTGTCATTCCGTGCGTGTTGTATCAACCCATCCCATCCGTTGACGGACACACTAAACGAAATAACATAGAGTAATGGGCCCGTCGGGCGCGGGAAAAAGCACCGTACGTCCGTCCGTCCGTCCCGTCGGAACAAAAAACAACGCAACCCTGGACTGACTGACTGACTGACTGTGTAGTTCATCAACACGGTGCTCGGCGCAGAGAAAGCGTCCGTCGGGCACGATCTCCAATCGCACACGGCACAAATCCAGCATTATTTCCTCCCCGATACGCACCGTCGTGTCGTCCTAGTCGACACACCAGGGTTCGACGACACCACCACCGACGACCGGGAGATACTCCGGCGCATCGCCGTGTGGCTCGCACGCTCGTAAGTGTCGCACATCACACACACCTTAACCTACCCCCCCACACCCGCATCATTATTTACGCGTTCCGGTGACACACAGTCTCGCGTAGGTACAGCGCATCGATGAAGCTCGCGGGTGTGATATACCTGCATGAGATAACGCAGACGCGGATGCTCGGGACCGCACGGCGGAACCTTGAGCTGTTCGCGCGGCTGTGCGGGGACAGCGCGGCGCGGAACGTCGTGCTCGCTACGACGAAATGGGACGAGGTGCCCGAGGCCGTTGGTGTGCGGCGCGAGGCGCAGCTGCGGGACGAGCATTGGAGGGATATCCTCGTGCGGGGGTCGACGATGGCGCGCGTCGTGCGCACGCCCGCGTCTGCGCGTGCTGTCGTTAGAGGTGTGTTGGCGAGAGAGGCGGTCGAGGCGGTGCAGATCCAGGCGGAGCTTGTGGATGTTGATAAGATTTTGGCGGAGACGGCGGCAGGGCAGACGCTTAGGTATTCGTTGAAGGAGGTGTTGGAGATGCAGAGGAGGATGGGCGTCCAGTTGAAGGCTCGTGGAGGCGACGGCGAGGACGTGCGTGAGCAGATTATGGAGAATGATGATAGGATCCGTACGCTTTTGGCGCAGATTAGGGCGTTGGATGTTCCCCTCCCGAGGAAGTTTATGCGCTGGTTGGGCTTTGTCAAGACGTAGATAGCGATATGGTTCTCCTTATTCTGAATTACCCCAGGGCACAAACTCTTTTCTCGTCTACCTGAGCCTATCATGAGCACCCTCTCGTAGAGTCACTCAGGATCCTCATAGAATAACGCCATGCTTACTATCGAGCGCATAGGTCTATGGAATAGATCGACAGTCCTCCTCATCATCATCAAGTCCGTCCTCGTCACAAGATCCTGATAAATATTTTCACTTCTACAAACAGCGTCAGAAGAAACTCAATAGATCATGGGCGNNNNCCCCCCCCCCCCCCCCCCCCCACTCACAAACTTTGATTTCAAAAAAGATATAAACTTTTGTGAAAGCGGCACTTTTGCATTGAGCTGACGAAGGGTATCTCGAATGCGTCTATCATTCTCGACGAGCTGATTCCAGAGGACATCCGTCGATCCACGACGCTTCATCTCCAGCGCCATATTATTCTGCGACACGAGCAACTCCTGCAGCGTAGTAATCAATCCTTGACTGTCGCCTTTCTTCGTAAGCGACTCCCTTATCCGCTCAACATCATCCTTAATCTTCTCCGTATCAAACGTAAACGCGTCCGCAAGGCTCAGATTGACGAGCTTCCACGCAGCATCGTGCGACAGGTCGTCCAGCCGGCACATCCGCGACCCGCGGCGGATAAGTTGTCCCCAGTGCCCGGGACCCTGCAGCTGCGCCTCCCTGTCCAGGTCCGAGTCCTTAGGAGGAGTCGTCCATTTGGTCGTCACGAGCAACACGTTCTTCGTCGCAGTCCCGCCGCACAGGCTCTCGAACCGATCCAGGTTCTTCCGCGCCAACGATAAATCTCGCGCCCGGCTGATCTCGTATAGGAAAACAACACCCGCGAGCTTCATCCCCTCGCCGTACCTACAATCAGAGTCAGATTTGGTCCTTTTCTTTGCTAAGACCTACGATTTTTTGAGCCATGCGGCGATGCGCTCAAGGATTTCGTCGTCGGGTGCGTTTATGCTATCGAGACCCGGCGTGTCGAGGAGGACGATGCGATGTGTGGGTGCCGTGGGATGCGCGACGACGATATGTTGAATCGTCTGCGTGCAGGGATCCACGCCATGGCCTACAGGCAGTCCCGGTGTATGATTTGAGAGTGTATTAATGAGCTAGGGGGAGAAAAACAAAACTCGATTAGAACCGGAATCGAAGAACGGGTAATCGCGAGAAAATCGAACCGTGCTCGTCCCGCTTCCAGTGATACCCATGACACTAGCGAGTCATCAGCGCATCGTCAAGACGGGGTCAAAAAAACAAAGAAAGAAAGATAGAGAGAAAGAGATATGTCGCTCACGGAATGACGATATCGTAAGGGTACGGGTCGGGCATGGCTCTGTCCTCATCCCAAACCTTCTGCGTGTCCCTGTTGGCTTTGCGCGGCTTCGTGTTCGGAGGCATAATGAACTTGGGAGTAATAACAAGCCAAGCATATGTTTATATCGATGGCACGTTGGTTCAATTCGAACCCCAGCCACGTTGCTGGAAAGTGTCGTTAGACTTCCGTGCATAAACGAACCAGGGAGCCCGTCCTGATCGATGATGTCAAGTGATGGTTATAGGTACACAGTATAACCTCGAGGACAGACCGCCAGGCCGTGCACGCACTTGAGATACGTGGTAGGGATTCTAGAGTGTAGAATGATACGATCAGTCCTGGAGAACATCGACGCACAACAGGAGACGGCTCCAGCTCGCAAAGAGGCACTGCAACATGAACTTGGAGGACCTGTAGATACATACGTACGGGCCTTTCGAGTTCGCAACGACCAGATCTAGGATAACGCGAGGAAAAACACGTTTCAAATCATATCACGTTGGATCCACGATTCCAAAGCAGGCTACAGACATGCGCGTGAAATTCAGTGTATGATTTTATTACTCATCAGAAGCTTGCGAGATGAAAAAACGCGTATGGTGAAGGTCAAAGTTCAAGTAATGGAAACTTTTTTCCAAAGTTTGTCGACCGGACAAAGCCGACGAACCGTGTGGTACGTCGCACCTCGCTAATACTCAGACTGCTTTTTTTTCTCTTCTTCCTTTACATTGTTCTCGTCGAACAGAAGCCCCGTATTCATGAACCGATCCAGCACTCAGCTACTTGGCAGTATTTGGACGCTATAGACACCATACATACCATTGTTCAGTTATCCTTTGTTACCTCCTCCTCGAACGCGTAGCATGTCGTGTCCTCACTTTTCTCGTTGCGACGGATCACGCATCCAGTACTTACTACGTCTGTGTTTATCTCAAGCACGAGTTACATGAGGTGACGAGCCCGGCTTTTTTGGGTTCCTGCTTCTCTCCCATGACGCACCCCAAACTGCAATAATTATCCTTTGATGGGCGTGATTATGAAAATGATGACAAGTTGTGCGAAATATTGTGCAAGAAGTAATCGGAATTCATAATTCATAATTCATAGCGGCAAACGGGATCCTGGAAAGACTTCTGGCAATCTACAGTTTTTTCACAGGAAGAGTATGGGGCCTTTGTGGTGACAAGTTGTCAATAACATGAGCTGACGACTTGCGATCATGTGGCGTTGTCGCAAGTTCCACAGATCTTACCAACGTTCATGATGTTTTCTCTGTCAAGGATCATGCCGTGTAAAAGGCGAGATTGTGAACCCTAATAATTGCTGTGCGCCGACTTCGTCGTCTTGAGTGAACCATCATTTTGTCAGTAAGAAGGCGCTGAGGACTTTACATGAGCCGATAAAAGAACAGTGGGTTCGTCCAAAGCATCCCTGTTAGTGTAACACTCAAAACTTCCTCTTCTACTTTTAATGCATAATTCACCAGCAACGGATATACATTGTAGTGGTAGATGGAATAATTTTGCCTTTTACTCTCTCGCTTATGATGACACTGCGGCGCATTGCGATATCCTGCAACTTTAATGGCTGCTCGGTAACAAGTGTGATCATTGTCATTATAAACTCGCAAGTAATTAGCGGTGGAGTCAGCAGTTCTCCGCCAACGTGTTCTTTGACTAGGGTCGTTTCATTCTCAGCGAAAAGCTTGTGCTCATACTGTCTTGTCAAGACACTATGGCACATGATGTATCAACTAGAGTCTTCTTTTGTATGTCTTTCTGCGTGTCTTCGAGGAGATTCAGGGCATCTGGACCAATATCAGAGCCTTGAACGTGTAATGTTTACTTATTGTGTGGCCTTGCCTGTGACGATCGCCAGGATGGAGAAATCAGGTAGGTCGAGCATAGTTATGTTCAAGTCAATGTCCAAATCACATAGCGCATCTAGGAGCCTAACATGAGGCCTTGACCATGTTGCCTCAAGACTGGGATACGAGACTAGACATTCTTACTCTGAATTGCTTTTGGAAGCATTGGATAGTAATTTCAAACTTGACTCATTTTCACAGCTAGGTAGCTATCATGGCATTCACAGCTAGATAATGGGCGGAACTTCAACAACGAAATCACCAATGATCGACAGGTGCAGTTTGCATGGAACACACGAGGTGAATGTGTTGAGCATGAGGAACACCACGATTATGGATTTCAATGTTTGGGTTTTTGGTTTCATTAATAGCTTCGGACTGACTTGGTTCGATAGATCAATCTCTCTCGAATTTTCACACCTCAACCTCATGTTCGTCAGTCATGCCTTATCTAACGTGTGGGAACCTTCCTACTTCTCGCTTCCTTCGCTCCTGCAGATCATCTTTCTGACAATCAGCCATGTCCTCTGTTAGAAACCAAATTGTCACTAATAGTTCGGTAAGTAAACTACTGTGCGAATATCGTCAGCAAATATCGATCTATGCATGATGTAGCAACTTAACCTCAATTCAATGTATTATTGACTGAGGGTACGGTGCGGTATGTGTCTGTATATATAGTAGAATATGACAATGGTTGTCAAAATGGTTGGTTCTTTGATCAGGGGTAGTATGCGTGATAATGGAAATGCTCATCAGTTAAAAACTTAAATTGACTTCATTGCTGAAGTTCATCGCAGGTCGACAGTCTCGACTCCGATAGGTTTTGCAAAGGATGTCATCAAAATCGTCCATAATAGTGGAACGCGGCGGATGAGTGTGGATAATGATGGCGAAAAGATGGAGAGGCAGAAGCAGAAAGAGAAGGAGGATGTGGGTACTGGAATCAAGGCGTAGTTGAGGAAAGTGGTGAAAGGATCGTCGAGACCTAGCACGCCGAATAGTTCCATGGCTACAGCGTCGTAGCTGGTGGGTACGCAATAGATATCCGTTCAGTTGTTCTGGGACTATTTTACTCAGTTGCAGATCATCTTTTACTAATTCCCTTTTTTACCTTCCGGTTGTATTCCGCCAAACTGCTGCACGTCGATCTTTAATAAATTTCTAATACATAAAAAGACCATCATATTTTCTGCTTACTACCAGGGTACCGCGATTCTTTTGATTTCGTCGACTGAACAACTCGACGTAAGGCTAGCGAGACGACTTTACCTGGTAAGAATCCCTTCAAATGTGACTCCTTTGATACATTGGCAAATGGAAAAACAGTAGAGGTAGGGGTGAAAGATCAATGCGTCATGAAGTACAGATTCCGTCACAATGTAATTATAATACATGCGATTTTCTGAGTATATGACACAGAGTCCACTCAGATAATATGAATCTGCAGAAATATGACAATAGATTGTAACATGGTCTCAGGTAAGTGAACACCGTCGTTTACTACATCGACTCAGACTCATCTGAATCATCTGGAAACACAGCCTCACGCTGAGCTCCTTCGTCAACTAGGCCTGCAATGATTTGGAAGAGTTCAATCTCTTTCCAATCGCAGTCAGGATTGATAGGAACGTCAATGATTTCGCGACTAAGGACGATAGGTTCCAGCATCTCGTGACCTTCCTGGAGAGCGATAACCGTAGCGTACGGAACAAAGCCAGTCAATAGCACCAATTTTTTGTAGTCTGCGGTGGGATACATGACGTGGGTCTGAAAAAAGCAACCAAAGTGAATATCATCCTTAAAATTGAAGAGCTCAACATACCTTGTAGACTCCGTCCGGTCCCTCAGACCACTCTTTTTGCTCCCTCGCCTGTGCAATCAGAGCAGCAACATCGAATCCATGTGTGGAAACTTCATCCTGCGGGACGTGTTCAAGGTCTGGAAGGAGCTGACGACACTCTTCGTAGCGTATGCGGCTGCAGGTCAAATGAAATACAGGCAACTCATTGACAGCACAGCCTAGGATTAATGGGATACTGAAGCGTTCGCCATTGACCACGAGCTTGCGAGAGCCATAATTCACGACAGAAATCTGCCTATCAGCGCCAACAGTTATCATGGCAAAGTCTATGAGTTCGAATATATCAAAGAATATTTCACGTTCGTGCGTGTGATAATTCATGGTCTGTAGTCTTTGCATCATGCGCGTAGGGGACAGAGGGTAGGGAAAAACAGGAACACGTCCTCTTGTGGAGCGATAAGAATGAGGTCCAGGGATGACTAGGGCTTTGATGTCATTTGATGACCATAGAGCTGGGTCGCAATCGTCCAAAGGGCGGTTATAAAAGGGATTGTTGCTGCGAGGACACATGAGGAGCTGTTAGATCAGGTGAGCGGCGGATTCTTGTGCCGGGCAATGGGAGTGTGATTGCACGAGGTTAATTCAGGCGAAGACCCTTAATCGCTGAACTCCTTCACACTTTCATCACACATGACACCATATGTTGGCCCTCTCTAGCTTTGTCTCTTTATACCATCGTTCATTCACCTTATATACCTGGGAGCGGCATCGTGAACACTTGTCGTCTCACACTGCGCTCTCAGCGCCGTTCGCTACATTAATCTCTCGCGTCAGGCGTCGCGTTTGAGATCCCCTCCCACCATCCCTATTCCACTTTGTTCCATTCTACACTATTGACTCCTACCTTTACAGTTCCTCGTAGTTAGCTTGAGTTTTCGGCCCCCCTTCCCTCAGGAGTAGGCTCCCGATGCTTGAAAACTTTCCAGGACTCAAGTATGTAATGGCAGCGGATAATGTCGGTGTCGTCACACAGAAGCCCTTAGTCAACCAATAGAACTATTTCAAGTCCTTAGTTGTAAAAAGGCAGGCTACTGAGTATGTGGCTATGGGTTTTTATACCCCAGCTAAGTATATCCCTGGTAACGGCAAAGGTGGAAGACAATAAAGGGGGGAAAATCATAAGGCAGATAAGTAAAGATAAGTAAGATCAGTTAGATCAGATAATGTCCGTTACATATGCCCTCCAGGTATGGAGAACAAAGAGATTGATGCCTAAGTGCTCTGAGTGGCTAAACTGAAGATGGTAGATAGGAAGGAATGTGACAAGTGAAGGTGGGTAAGTAAGAGGTAATGGGAAGTTTTAAAGTGGCATCCACAGATACAGGTGGTTTGGGTTAGATGTTGGTGAACTCTTCAAGTTCCATGGTGCAATTGTCAAGAGTCTCACAGGCATCAGAGCAGGAAATTATAGGACAAGAGTGCCTTTTGTTGCCCTTGCTGGTAGATAATGCAGGCAGGGTGAATCTATCAGGTTTGATATCCTCAGCATGATGGTGCTTGCAAATATAATGATGCCAAATGTTGATGTGTCTAGCATGGGCATGTTCTTTAGTGTATTGGGCAAGGGACTGTGCAGGAGAATTGTTGACATGAATAAGGACAGAAAGATTTTGAAGCAAGTTGACTTCTAGCAACCAGTTAAACATCCACATGACTTGCTGAGTGTCTTGGAATGACACCGTTTACTCAGCCTTAGTAGTGGAAAGTGTGATGATTGGTTGTTTTTTAGAACTCTAAAGATACAGCTCCTCTAGCCATATTAAATACATATTCTCTGGTAGATTGGCAAGTATTGAGGTTTCCTCTATAGTCCACATCAATATATTCAATGGGTTTTAGATCTCCTCCATTTAGTAGGTGATGTAGTAGTCCAAAGTTCCATTTACATACTGCATCACATGGGCCAAGGCCTTTCAATGAGCAAGTCTAGAATTACTTTGAAACCTTGCCAGTAAGCTCACAGCATACAAGAGGTCAGGCCAAGTTGCTGTTTGTGCCCACATCAATGATTTTAAGGCCTTATAAAATGGTTTGTCTTTTATGTAGTGGATGTCAGATTTGCTCAGCAGGATTTGAAATTTAGTCATAACTAGTCTAGCAGGGAGGTATAGATTTTGGGTTTAATGATTGAAATCCAAATTGTTCCAGCATTTGCTTGAAGTAAGGATACAGCATTTTCTCCCTCCCCTCCTCAGAAACCTGGAAGTAGTCTCATGCACACTGTATGCTTAAGCATGCTGTTAAGATAAGCAGATAGGCAGAGGTGAAATCTACTTGCTAGATGTGCATTGGCTACTGCAATTGCTACTATCATTTACATCAACTCTAACTAAACTACTAAGGCATACATTTCATCAAAGTTCTTGCCTTGGACTTGGATATATTCCTTACCTACCAATTGTGCTTTTTGCTTCACAACATTTCCTTCAGCATTGAATTTGTTTGCAAATACCCACATGCAATCAACAATCTTCTTGCCTTCAGGTATGTCTCTGGCATCCACTACATCCCAGACCTCTTTATTATTCATGACTTTTAACTTGGCTTCTATTGCAGGCATACATAAATCTGGTCATTGTATTGCCTCCCAGTAGCTTTTGAGGATCAAGAAGGTGAGATTGTCCATTTTTAATGCAAGAAATGCAAAGGCAAATGTAAATAGTGCTCCTGGTGCCTTCTTATCTACTGCCTATTCTTCATCAGCATTTCTTGCTACTGTTTGCAGGCCAAGGAATTTTGAGCTTCAAGGATATAATATCTTCCTCAGTTCTTCTTTAAATCTCTTTGAATTTTTTTTATCAGGTGCAAATTAATTAGATCTTTCCAAAAATACCAAACACAATAGGGTCTGGTGGGTTTTCCCATTGAGATATAAGCATTTTACCAATGCCTGCTCAATTTTTCTCAGCAGCTAAATTTAGCTTTTCCTATCAAATCACTGATTCCTCTATCAGTTTGTCATGGAATGTCTTCAGACAACTTTCATTGTGTGCAGATTGATCAGGCAATCAAAACAATACCAAATATGTAGGGATTCACATGTATTTCTACTGAGATATGCCCATTTTATTGACAAGGTGTAATGCTTTCCTTAAGATAAGTCACCTGATCTCTGGAAACCTGAGCATAGTCACATGATCATGATGGTCCAAGCAATGTGATGGATTGTCTGGGGTTAATTTGAGCTAAAACTGATCACCATACCCTCTTATATATCACATTCTGGCCATTTCCTTTATTTGATTTCTCATTGTCTCACTTTTCTATATATGCCTGTAAATATAGTTATGTTGACCACATTGTTTCATATTGCACTCACAGGCAAGTCCTTTCAGTATATCTACTTATATCATCTCACACTGCACTTGTAGACTCATTAAAACATCTACAATATATTATGCATTATTTTAAATCTCATGTAAATCTACAAACTAATTTACTTCTTGCTTACTTCATGAGTGCATGCAAAACTCCTCTCTGCTTCTTAGAGCTTCAGATGACTGCTTCATCACTACATCTATCTGCACTATAACTCCTCTCCCTACATCACTCAAAGCCATGACACTCTTGGCTAAAGAAGTTGCTAAGATTAAAAGCTTTCATGCACAACTCCAGTCACTGCTAACCCAGCTCATTACTAAAGATGATGTGCAGCTAGCCCCCTTACTTGCTCTGGCTTCCTAGGCTCTGCTTGTGCAGCCAGTATAAGAGTGACCTCTGGAGGCTGTAGCTTAGTCACATAACTAGCAGAGGGAAATTCAAAGATGTATTAATAATGGTAAAATAGGTACAAATGATGAAGTGCTAACTTAGTAGAGGAAAATTCAAAGAGAACAAGTCTAAGGATTTACTCTGCCTATCAATAAAAAATATTCTGAGGTCAAGTCACATGTGACATCACAGCGTGACATTGTCACGCTTATGTCACGCTGTGCAACTGATGTGACTGATGTCACAGTCACATTATAAGTTACATGGCTACTAAGTTACAGAGGCTGTGTAAATTGAATTACTTTTGATGAGAGCTCTATTAAAGCCTTTATCAAAAGTAATTCATTTTTCATGATCTGGCATTAGCTCCCAACCAATGAGGAAGTTTGTTCCCATGATCTAGCCAGTGAAGAGTTTGATAAAGGTGCTCAATAGCAGGTGAATTAAAGTGAAAGGCCTGAAAATTAGAAAGAAATATGGGCTAAGAAATCTTTAAATGGATAGTTCCCTGACAGCCAGTTCTAGGCTCTTTCATGCCTCTAATCACAGCTGTAGGAGTAAATAGTGCATCATTTACTGCCCCTCTTTCTCTTTGCACCCATTTCTCCAATGTTGACATATTAGTGCTTGTAGCAATTATTATACATGAGTTTAAGGCTGCAGACCTTTACAAACTTAACTCAATGAATTGAAATAGGGAAATGGCTTATATATTCAACAGGCAGATTAACTAGTTCAAGATCAGTTACTATGCAGCCAAGAAATACAAGACCCTCTTCTCAGTGCTCATCCTCCTCCAAACCTATTTTCAAATTCTTTCTTTTTATATCAATAATACTTCAGCTATAAAAAACCTTCTGGGAATATGTGGAACAGCTTTTTAAGCTCATGGCTGAGTATAAATGGTTAGCAGTTTTTGCTTATCATTCTATATTTTTTAATCACTACTATGCTGAGATGGCAGCTGATGATTACATCCAGTGGAGTCATTGTAACAATGATCTCCTTTCCAAATATGTCTATATGCATTGCAAGCTGCAGTCATTAAAAAACTCTAAATTAGGTTCTGCTACATGCATACCATCTAACCCTAACAAACTGTGCTAGAAATTCAATAATGGCAAGTGCAGAACTAATTTGTGCCCTTGGAGCTGCCTGCACACCTGCTCTACTTGTGGCAAATCAGACTACAGTAAGATCCAATATAAAGATTAGCTATTTAGCAAGGCAAGTTATCATTCTCCCACTACATCAGCTTGCTCTAGCTCCTCAACAGGCTCTGGCACTTTATCTTTTAGCTATTCTTATCTGGAACTCCTTAACTACTTCATCTCCATCTTCTCTGCTCACCTCAATTCTTATCCCCATGCCAAAACACTTTTCCTTGACATCTCTTCCTTACCTTGCATAGCCTCATCACTTAATAAAGATACATAACTGTATTACTTATGTGACTATCCTGATTGACACTTTGTATTTACCTTATCCTAAATAATACATTTTAGTGCCAATCTAAGCTTTTTGGGTATTCACATTATAAATCAACATTGCACCAACCTTAAATCTGTAATCTTAGATCTAATAGTTGTTGCAATATTCTTCACTGACATTGCTATACAGGTAGCCAACAGGCAAACTCATGGCCTGTTCATTTCACCACTGTTCATCAACTTTTGCACATTATCTATTGAGGCAGTAATGTGCAAGCAATCTTCAAAAATATGCTGCATCTACCACCTTTCCTAACTAGAAAAAACTTCTGTAAACAATGGAATACCTGATACAGAAGCCTCAATTAACTATAACATAGTGAATCTTGCAATACATAACTTTGTTGCATCAAGGCTGGGCTCACTGATGCTTAAACTCAATCTGGAGTCTGCATTTTGTCATATATTCATATTTTATGCTGACTAGCCACTCCTAAGTTTTGAATGGTTAGGAAACTTTTATTATGATATTGTTCTTGCTTTTGGCACCTGCTCTGCTCTATATATCTTTAACTTTTTTATGAAAGCCCTTTATTAGATTCTACAGTGCAATGTGCCAGTGTGCATATACTACTATCTTAATGATTTTCTTGCAATATTTTCACCATCTTCTCTCTCTGCACTCATTAACAAATCCTTCTCTTGGACTCTTGAACTAGGCAAACAGCTGAGACTTACCTTCCAACCCACAAAAATTGTAGATCTAAGCATAGAAATTGAATTCCTAGATTTAAAATTTGACTTCATCACAATGGAAGTTTATCTTCCATAGGAAAAGCTTGACTACCTTTGCAATTTTACTTCTTCATAGACTTCTTGTCACCATACAACATGCTAAGACCTAGACAAACTTATAGAATTCTTACAATTTGCATCACAGGTTATTCTAACAGCATGCACTTTTATTCACTTACTCTACAACTTTGCCACCACCTTTTCATCCTCTCTCTTTACTACATGACAGCTAGCACACCTCAATATAAACTGGTGAAACACCATTGCACCAGCATAGAATGGCATGTGACTCATCTCTCCCAATTGCAATGCCATTAACATCTACACTAATGCTAGTAGCAAAAAGGGCCTTGGGGGCCACTTTGAAACAAACTTGTTTGCAGCCTAATGTTCTCACTACCTATGGCATGCACACATTCAGGTCAATGAGATGTTCACAGTAGTCTATGCTATTTTCTGCTAGAGCAATGAGCTTAAAGAATGCCTCATAGTTTTTTATGTTAACAACAAAGTCATTTTTAATATAATTCAAAACAAGTTAATCTGGTCTGCAGCTACAATGAAACTTGTCTGTCACTTAATTATCCTAATATGCAGACTTGACTTTTTCTTCTCTTTCTTTGACAATTGCATTGCTGACACTGCCTCTTGTTTCTCTTTTAAACACATGTTTTTGATTACTCTTTGGCTCAACCAAAAATTGAGCTTGAAGCACCTCCAGCTTAGTGGTACCAGCAAAACTGGCACCATCACCAAATCATTGCATTTTACTTTTAGCATGGGCTTGCAGCAAGCATCTGCTGCATCTACTTGACAGGCCAATGCCAATTTATACTCTATGTACAGCTTAACAACCTCTATAACCCTGATGGCTCCATCCTGCCAACCTTAGAATTAGCCATTTTGTCTTGGATTGCAAGCTTTGGCAGCTGCATTCAATTCAAAACTATTAAGGCTTACTTATCCATGATATACTCCCTCCACATTGATGCTAACTTATCCTTCATAGCTATTAAATCTTCCCTCATTTAATGCCTTATTAGAGGCATTAAATGATACCACAATAAATGCAACCACTAACTGGTGCAACTGGTCACTCTTCTCATCTTTACTGCCCTCCTTGCCCAGCTTTGCTCTGGGACTACTTCTGGGCACATAGCAGTTTATGTAACATGTTGCCTGGCTTATTCTAGCCTCTTCTGCAGCAGTACAGTGAGGAAGAGTGGCAAATTTAATGCTGATCTTAACCTTACATGCAGCTTGATTCAGTTTCTTTCCAATCTCAAACATGCTATACATGCCTGCCTTACACTCCCAGCCTCCAAGACCAACTCCTTTAGACAAGACATCACCATCACTATTTCTGCTATGCCTGGCCATCTAAACTGCTCCATCATCACACTTCAAGCCCTTTTTAATGAGCTCCTCTGCAATAGAAACAACTCATTATTTAAATAGCCAAATAAAAAAACTCTCTTATATACATTCTTTGTTAGTGTAATTTGAGAAGCACTTTCCAAAGCAGGACTCAACTCTCACTTATATGCAGGCTACAGCTTTTACTACCATGTTAATTATTTTAATCCTAAAGCCAATGGGATTTTTTGAGTTATAAATAATTAAGGCCAGTATTCACACATTTCTGACTTATTATTTTTGAGTAAATGAAGCTATGTCTCACTACTCAGCCATGTGAGGTGAAAGTATGGTTATCTTAAATGCTGGTTTCAAAATAGTGCTATTAAGGTATTTTTCTGCACTCTTAAGCTATGCTATAAGTAATACTCTATTTCTAAATATAATATAACTTGCACTATCAAAGAAAAATTTGTCTGAAAATGTAAAAGAATTGCTATTTCTTTTAGTAGTGATAGTGACTGTCATTTTGTATGTAAAGTTTTAATTGAGTGCTTTTTAAGGCTCATAACCTATAGTAATCTTAAGTATGTGTATTATAGAATAAGTAAGTATTGGTGAGTAAAATAAAATAAACCTAGATATATTTTCAGTTTATTGGAAAAAACTGAGAAATATCTATATATAGAAGGTATTTTATACAATAGTCTAGGTGACTGTGGCTGAAATACTATATAGTTGCAATTAGTGACAATTGAGCTTTGCAAAGAAAGAAATAAAAAGAAAATTTACTTAATATAATTAAATGCTGCCATCACAGCTAAAAGTTGCCTTCTTATTAAATTCTACTGACTTAGGAGCTCACTCTATTGAGGAGGAACTTACTAATTGGGTCTTGCTAAAAGGAAAACTTATATAGAAGCTCAAAAGGATTGCACTAAGAAACTATCATAAAGAAAAAGGTAAAGAATGAATGAAAAAAAAACTAGATTGAGTAGGTAAAGGAAATGAAAAGAAGCAGAAGACTGAAAATATAGTTAGAGACTAGAAAAAAAGAAGCATAAAAACTTTAGCAAAGTAAATTAGAGATACTGTATATAGTATAAAATAATGTAGTTATGTGCTAAACTAATAGTAAGAAGAGTCCAGACAAGTTTTTAAAAGATGCTAAGTTAATGCAATGATAGCAGTGATAATGAGCTAATGGTGGTGGTGGTGCAGTTATTATTAATGGCTGTTAATAATGGAGGCAGGCAGCTTGATATATGTAGATGGCTTATTATATTTTAATAATGTCAAACAATGGTGCTTGTTGTCAATAGTCCTAAAAATAGTAGGAAGTTGGTTATTTATTGCTGCTTAGTATGTTGCTAGATTGTTGTTAACCTTAGGCTTGTTGGCAAAGTTATAAAATATAAAGAAAAAAGAGTGAGACTTGTAAGTGGCCTTTATATGCATAATTGAGAAATAAAGTACATAATAATGCAAACTTAGATTATTTGGATTAGTCTGAATAGAGGCAATCACAAATAAACCAGCTTTTACTAAGTTCTGAGGCTAAATTACACTTTACAAAGTACTTTTATAAAATATATAGATGGGTAATAGAGTTTATTAGTTTTTAGTCAATGCAATCTTAGTCACACCAAAAAAAGCAAACTAATGATCTGAAGTATACTATTGCCTTAGGTCTAAGATATCCACTTCCTGGAAATTCTGAGTGTAAGCAATTAGCAACTTACTAAATGTCATAGAATTCCCCTCTATTTCTATTATTTCTTGTCTCTGTAATGCATGATATTTTTTGCTTATTCTGGGCTATCTTCCAGCTATTGAGCCTCCATTTTCCAGTTCCAAGAGACTTGGTATAAATTTTCCTGGCCAAGAGAGGGTTTTTCAATGTTTTTAGTGCTCTAATTATGTAAATTATTAATATCTCCTTCAGTTTTTTACTAAATGCCTTTAAATTTTCTTTATTAAGTGCAAAGTAATTAGATCTTTCCAACAATACTAGACACAAGTGGATTGATCAGACCTTTCCAACAATACTAAGCACTATAGAGTTTAATGATAGTTCCATCAAAATATAAGCATTTTACCAAAGCCTGCTCAATTCTCCTCTATAACTAAATTTAGCTTGTTCCATCAAATCACTGATCCTTCTATCAGTTTTTTATGGAATGTCTCTAGACAATTTTCATTGTGTGCAAATTGATTAGGCAATTAAAACAATATTCAATATATAAGAGTTTACATATATTCCTGCTGAGATATGCCTATTTCATTGTTAAGGTGTAATGCTGTAAGAGTGACCTCTGGAAGCTGTGGCTCAGTTATACAGCTGGCAAAGGAAAATCCTATTGAGATCTGTGGCCAGAACACTGTAAGTGTTATTTGTTTAGATTTGTGGCTAGAATACCATAAGCACATGATCAAAGAAATGACAATTACCTCTTTTATATTATCACACTTATCACACTCACTCAGACAAAGCAGATATGCAGATATATATATTTGATACCTTACAGATGGCACCCTCAGTCAATATAATACAGACTGAGGATGAGTAGAAGTTACTTATGGATTATGTATAAACAGACTGACTGTATCATAGATTAAGATACTTATGGTATCTGTATTCATCTAGGTACAGAATATAGTTGTTATAACACAGACTGAGGATTGAGATACTTACAGTATCTGTATTCATCTAAGTCCCATAAATTCAGTTTTCAATAGGTTATGGGAATTTGCTACTCTTTATGCTTGGACTGAATTGATGAGACTCTGCATTTGTTGCAAATAACATATCACTGTTTGGATTTCTTGGACATCATTTTTGACCCATGCAGGATTCATGCAGACTACCTATTATTTTTCTCTGTACAGTGTTACTAATGCATCCTAGACTCACCATGTTAAAATCTGACAAGGAATCCAAATTTTCCTCCTCCCCTAATCCCTCAACTGCTATATTTATGCTGGAACAGATCACCAATATGCACAAAGTGGATAACTCTGCAAATCTACTAATTATACCTATCAGAAAGGTAACAGTAAGCTGGACTGGACACATATTGAACAGGGATGATGGTAAATGGTTAGACTAGTTCTACAATATGGATCTCAAACTCTTTATAGTACAACTCTGGAAGTATGTATTTGATGCACCTGCTGTACCAAACTCCATGTATGAACTAAGAGCCAGCTAGGCTTGGATGAGCAATAATCAACTTGCTTGTTCTTTTATCAAGCATGTGTTGTCCCCCTCTGAGCAAAAGTTATGTGTGGATCAGTGGGACCTAGTAGCTTTGTGGGTGTACTTGAAAGCTAGGCATGGCAGGGCTGTGCCAGTCCAGCAGGTGCACCTCCTGCAAGAGGCATTGGCAACAAAGTGTTCTCCTGCTGAATCCCTTACCAAGATAGCAAATGGTATCATTGAGAAGATTGACTGTGCCTTTGATGCTAGTGATGTTACAAAAGAGTTACTTCAGTCAATTGCAATCCTATCTGCATTATCCAATCACTCATATATCCACATATGATCTATAATCTCCAGAGACCTCATGAATGCAAGTAACATAACAAAATATAGACCTACTGAGATTCAGAGGTTCCTGGAGGGGGAGCAAACACTTATTAATGCAGATAAACCAAACTCAACAGAGGTGGTGTTGGTTACCACACCTGCATTGAAAAGTTCCAAGTACTCAAGGCTGATCTACAAGGGCTGCAAATCAAAGGGTTGGCCAAATTTCATAGGATATACATTGCCATGGTGTATCTTTGAGGGGGGTGGCATGGCCAGGAAGACTGTTGAGGAGTCCAAAACAGCACACATAGTGCATTTCAAGGCAAAGAATAAGGATTGGAAGAAATCTAGCTTAAAAGTTACCATCACACCTTCAGGCGATTCTGCTTTTACTTTGGAGGGTGACCCAGACCTTATTGCTGCATATATGACAGCACACAAAAGTAAGACTCTTCCCCCAGCAAAGATAGAATTTGCAGGCCTTACCTCAGACATACTTCCAATGGCAACAATTGAGGAGGTTGAGGAGCTAGAGTTTAATGCCTTAGTTGTGCTTGAGGAGGAGCCACAAGCCAGAGTAAACTGGAATAACTACAACAAGCACAACCTAGATAGCAAAACAGTTTTAGCTTCAGTATCTCTTGAGACTTTACCTTTCTACCTCAACTTCAGGGCAACTATACACATCACCCTAGATTCCTCTGACTTTATATCTCTAACAAAGATTCCTGAGCACCCAATTTGTGGAGTAGGAGGATTGACCATTGCTACTACAGCTATTGGAAGAATCTGCCTTCAAACTCAGGATGGATTCATGCTAAAATTGAATGATGCCCTCCTAGTGCCAAAATCCACAGTGTAACTCCTTTTTATAAGCAAACTTGCAAGACATGCCAATATCAAGACAATATTCAATAAAATAGGGGCACAGTTAATGCAAACCTCAACTAAACACATTGTTACAACAGGAACCTTACTCCCTAATAAAAACCTTTATGCTATCAACCTCCATTCCAACTAAGCTCTCACCATCCATGCCTTTGCTAATATCCAAACCTGGCATAAAAGGTTAGGCCATGCAAATTATCAGTCAATCATGCAGATAGCATGAATTGGCATAGTCAAAGGTATGCCCCAAAACTTTCCCTCAAAGCCACCAAAGTGTGACTATTGTATCCTTAGTAAACAGGCAAGGATGCCCATACCAAAGGAAAGGGAAGAGGGGGATGGGCATAGGGCAACCAGAAGACTGGAAAAGCCACAGTAGCCTCATATACTAAAAACTACTATATCATGAATATAGTCAACAATTACACTAATAAGCCCTGGTCAATTCCTCCAAAAAACAAAGACAATAGTTTTGGAGAGTTACAGGCATGGATCTTAGCATGTGAAACTGAAACTGGCAAGAAACTTGCAATCTTGCAAATGGGTTAGGACAGTAAGTTCAATGGTGAAGAATATAAGCTATGGTACAGGTCAAAAGGCATTATACTGGAAGTTGGCACTCCCTATACTTCTGCACACATTGGCCATGTCAAACAAATGCACTGTACATTAATGGGTAAAGCCAAATCAATGCAAATTGCTGTGAATTGTCCAGTCTCTCTATGAGATGAATTTTATTTGATAGCAGCTCACTTACATAGAAAAATAAAGACATCTGCTGTTGAAAACATCACTCCAGATGAACTGTGGTATGGAAAGAGGCTGGATTATTCTTATATTTGGGAAATTGGGTGCCAGGTGTTTGTGTTGATCCTCCACAAACACAACCCAAAAATCTATGTCTACTCAATTAAATGCATATTGGTGGGGTACAAACCTAATTCTAAAGTGTATAGGTGTTATGACAAGTCAACAAAAAGGATATACAGCTTTTACCATGTCAAATTCATTGAAAGTCACAATGAGACACCAGCCCCACCACTATGTACATCATTGGGAAATCCACAAATCAATATGCCAACCATCGACTCAATAGAGAGGCAATTTGCATCACAACCGACTGTCTCTACAGTAGATGATGACAACATGTATATATACCAGGCTCAATGAACAATAACAAGGGCATGGACCTAGAAGCTGAGCAAAACCACATATCTTATGTCAATAATTCTATTCTACCACAACCCATACCACAAATAGTCCCTGAACTACAACAACCACACTAATTAGGTCATATATACACACCCACTAAGAAGGCAGCACAAAATGACAGACCTGAGACTTATCTAGAAAAGGCTGTTAGGGAGTCTAAGGAGGCTGCAGATAGAGTTAAGGAAACATGTGCAAATAGACAAAAAATACTGGAGGAACTTTGACAGGCTATACCAGAAGGCAACAACCCCAATGTTGATCTTGACAAGATAGATCAAATAATGATGGCGCTTAACATAATCAGAAACCTACATGAATCAGACTCAGGAGTTGATCCCAATGCCCCAAAAATCCTAGATGAAGCACAATGGTCTGCTGATTGGTCAAGGTGGGAGAGGTTATATTGAGATGAGCTAGACTCACTGAAAAAGATGAGAATATGGGAACTCATGCCACACAAGAAGGTCCCTCCTAGGAAGAAGATTTTTAAGGGTCAGCCCATGTTCTCCATCAAACACAATGAATGGGGTGGGATAATATGACTAAAGACATGTCATGTCCTATAGGAATTCTCAATAATCCAAGAGAGAGATTATGAGAAAACAACCTCACCAATAGCATGCACAGAGTCATGGAGAATATTGCTTCATCTTGCAGTGAAGCAAGATTGGGATGTGGCTCAAGTCAACATCAAAACAGCATTTCTGAATGGTATTTTACCAAAGGAGGAGAGGATATATATAGAGCAACCTCGAGGTTTCAAAGAACAAGGCAAGGAAGGATGGGTATGTTGGTTGAGGAAGGCAATCTATGGGATGAAATAAGCCAGCTGAATCTGGAACAAGACATTGGACAATGTGATGAGGAAGTTAGGATTCATCCAACTGAAATGTGAGGCATGTGTTTATTATTGAAAAACTGACAAAGATACTGTAATAGTGGCAATACATGTTGATGATTTTTTGTCAATTGCAAGCTCAAAAGCAGCAAATGATGCATTCAAAGATCAACTCAGGCAAAACTGAACAATATTAGATCTGAGTATGCCCAAACACATAGTAGGCATTGGTGTTGAATGGGACCACTCCCATAAGTAAGTATACCTTTCCCAGACAACTTTGATAGACCAAATGACAGTACAGTTTGGCCAATCTGATGTATCTCCAGTTGCCATCCCTATGAAACCTGGTCTCAAGTTGAGGCAAGTTGACAGATCAACACTTTTGCAGGAGGAACTTGAGAAAATCAGCTGAATCCCTTACCATCAACTAGTCAGTGGCCTCCTATGGCTTGCAATTTCAACAAGGCCCAACATCCAGTATTCTATACAACAGTTATCACAATTTTATGAATTCTACTCATATACACATTAGAATGCAGCAATTTGAGTCCTACACTACTTAAAGGGAATACACAACTTGTGATTATGCCTGAGTGGAGAAGCAGATGTCAATCTTATAGGCTTCACTGACTCTGATTGGGCAAATTGCCTAGATATGTGACAAAGTGTAGGAGGCTACACATAGTCTTTAGGCTCTAAACTAATATTCTAGTTCACAAGAAAACAGAAGATGGTCACAGCATCATCATGCAAAGCAGAGTACATGGCAGCATTCAAGGCAGCACAGAAATGCATATAGCTGCACATGCTGATGGAAGCTCTAGGACACCTGTTGAACAGTGTGACCACCTTACTGTGCAATAATAATTTAGTGATCAACTTATCCAAAGACCTTCTATTATATATGCAGGTGAAACACATTAACATCAAATATCATTTTATTTGTGAATGCATCACATCCAAAGAAATTAGTCTATGCTACATCAACACCAAAGACAATGTCGCCAATGTCTTCACAAAAGCACTGCCAACACCAAAATTCATTTGCCTATGGAAGATAATGGGCCTGAGATGAAGCAGGACTCTGTGCAAGAAGGAGCAGCACTTATGGTGAGGAGGAGTGTTGAGATCTGTGGCCAGAACACTATAAGTGCATAATCAAAGAGATGACAATTACCCCTTTTATATTATTACACTTATCACACTCACTCAGACAAAGCAGATATGCAGATATATATATTCAATACCTTATAGATGGCATCCTTAGTCATTATAACACAAACTGAGGGTGAGCAGAAGTTACCTATGGATTACATACAAACAGACTAACTGTACCATAGATTGAAATACTTATGGTATCTGTGTTCATCTAGGTCCCACAAGTTCAGTTTCCAACAAATCCAAAGTTATATTAATAAAGGTAAGATAGGTACAAATAATAAGGTGCTAACCTGGCAGAGGAAAATACATCACATGTGATGTCACACTATGATGTCATGTGTGACAGTCATGTGACTTGACCTCAGAATATTTTCTATTGATGGGCAGAGTGAATCCTTAGACTTGTTCTCTTTGGATTTTCCTTTGCCAGGTTAGCACCTTATTATTTGTACCTATCTTATCTTTATTAATACAACTTTGGATTTTCCTCTGCCAGCTGTGTGACTGAGCCACAGCCTCCAGACATTTCCCAGGGTCTGGCAGAGGCTCCTGACCAATGAGGAAGTTTGTTCCCATGGTCCAGCCAGTGAGGAGTTTGACAAAGGTGCTTAGTAGTGGGTGAATTAGAGTGAAAATGCCTGAAAATTGGAAGGAAACATGGGATAAGGTACCTCCAAATGGGTGGTTCCCTGACAGATGCTTTCCTTAAGATAAGTTACTTGATCTCTGGAAACCTACCAGCAAAGTGACAAACCATGACAAAAATTTTGCAACTCTTTGTTTTTGGGGCTTGTCATCCAGCTTCCTTTCAATAGGATTCTACACCACTTAACTATAAAAAACATTTATAAACATTTAGCTATGACACTAGTCCACTGAACCCTGAAGTCCAATCAGAAAAAGGTGAGGCCGATGTGTTGCAATTGTCAATTTGCTGAAAATTTTGCAACATCCTACTAGTGATAGTACTTCATCAAAAAACCTTTGATAGCGATTAATAATGTATATAGTGTCACGGTACACGTGATTTGCACCGTAGTGAGTCATATAGTGCTCTTTTCTTGTCTTAGTTCACTTCGTTTATAAGTACGTTACATCACGCTAGAGACCAGTGAACAACAATATATCTTCGTTTATAGAGCCAATAACGCGCCGCCTTGCGAACCGCAGTTTGCAGCCTTACGTATAGTTTATAAATAAGCAAAATCAAGCCTCAGAAGAGCCCATAAAACGATCCCTCCCGTACCCGATAACCCCTGATAACCGATACTCTCTGGCTTCCACGGAAGAGCCATCGGTTATGAGGGGTTTGACTGTATCATACAACTCGGCGAAACTGTCGGAGTCGGTTGAGCACTACACGTGACATGTTTCTGGTTGACCTTCTTAAAGGAAATGTCAGGGTGTTGAGTACATATAGGTGACCGCATGAACTTTCCAGGACACTTCCTTGATTCCGCTAGACTATCCATTGCTAATCAAGTGTCCCGATCTTTAGGGGTACCGCTGGAAGCTTCTCTAGATGGTGTTGACTTTGGGAAGAAAGGCTGCGATTTGACCATTGCAGTTCCGCGATTTCGTCTGAAAGAAAAGCCCACGGCATTGGTTCAAAAGCTCGTATCTGAGGTTTGTATACTTAATGTATTTTAGGTGTCGTCTTGTTAACAATATAATATAGTTTCAAGCAGATGACTATGTTGAATCCATCGCTGGAGATGGTATCTTCGTCCACTATCGGTGTCACACCAGAAATTTAATTCGATCATCACTCGACATAATTTTTGAACTCTCCAAACCGACGGAGAAACATCCATATGGTACATACGGTACCAATGAATCAGGAAAGGGTCGTAAAGTGGTTATCGAGTTTTCATCTCCCAATATCGCAAAACCTTTTCATGCTGGGCATCTCCGGAGCACGATTATTGGTACTTTCTTGTCGAACCTTTTTGAAGCGAACGGTTGGCAAGTAGTTCGGCTGAATTAGTATGTCTGCCTGATGGCTCATTTGTCGTGACGTCTGCTGATCCCCGTTTCATAGTCTCGGTGACTGGGGAAAACAATTTGGTATGCTTCTGCACTCTCCCGCTGAACACAGTCATCAATCTGAACAGGACTTCTTGCTGTTGGATATAAACGCTATGGGTCGGAGGCTGAGCTTTCCAAAAACGCAATCATGCATCTCTTCAAAGTATACGTGGCCGTCAACAAAGATGTTAAGGAAGAAAAGAAGGAAAGCTCAGAAAATTCAAATAAAGGAAACGCAAAAATGCAAAAGGAAGAAAGTATGAACAAGAACCGTTCCGCCACAGACGAAGAAGCCAAAGTTCTTTTCCGCAGGATGGAGCAAGGTATGTCTTTATCATCGCCTTTATAGACATTACGGCTCGTTTCAATGCGATTTTGTGTAGGGGACGAAGAGGTTCTTGCACTGTGGCGACGTTTCCGCGCTTTATCAATTAAGGCGTATGAGCAAGTCTATGAACGACTCAATGTATATTTTGACGTATATTCGGGCGAATCTCAAGTATCATCGGAGGGAATCGCAAGGGTAATGAAAACCTTGAAAGAGAAGGGCCTCCTGACCACCAAAACGCTTGCAGAAAGCCAACAGTATCATGGTGCTCAGTCAGATACAGTCGATGATGATATGGGCGCAAGTATGGATCGGGCGGGTGATGATGACTCGCCCCAGGGCACAAACCATGGAGTAATTGATGGGACAGGTGTGAATGACAATGATATGGCTACGGGTGCCGACCCATCTTTAGCGCTCGCTGTTGACCTTTCAGAGTGGAAGCTTGGAAAGCCTGTTGTCGAGAAAGGAGGTCAGCATGTTCTTTTCTGTCTTCTCTTCTTACCTTATCGACCATAGACGGGGCCACAATCTATATCGTTCGTGATATTGCTGGAGCTCTGCAGCGATACGAAGAATATAGATTTAATAAGATGATCTATGTCGTTGGCGACCAGCAAGATCTGCACGTGGCACAATTTTTCAAGATCCTATCTCTTATGGATGCACCTTTCGTCGACTGCCTTGAACACGTCAATTTCGGCAAAGTCCATGGTATGAGCACACGAAACGGCGAAGTGAAGTTTTTGGATGATATCCTGGATACAAGCAAGGATGCGATGCTTGCGCAGATGATGAAGAACGAAGAGAAAGTACGGGAAATAAGCGATCCATCTTATTACAGCGATCAGGTTGGAATGACCTGTGTGAAGATTCAGGACATGCAGGCTAAACGGTATGATCCTCTCCATATCAAAATCTGTCTACTGATATCTGCGACTCTTCCCGATCCAGAATACACGCGTATGACTTTGATCTGCAACGGATGACCTCTTTCGAAGGCGACACCGGTGCTTACTTGCAGTACGCTCACGTCAGGTTGTCTTCCATTCCTCGGAAGGCTGCCCCAGTACTTGTTCTTCGCGATAATCCTTCTCTTATAGATACTTCCCTGTTGACAGAATCTAAGGCCCGCGAACTTGTTTTCTTGTTGGCTTCCTACCCCGACGTTGTCAAAACCGCTATGAAGACTTATGAACCGTCCACGATTGTGTCCTATTGTTTCCGGTAGGACTTCTCATTTCTCGCTCTCGATCTTTTCCTCCAAATGACCTCCGACTTCTTCTAGACTCAGTCATGTCATTAGCTCTGCTTGGGAGACTTTGAATGTCATTGGTCAAGATGAAGAAATTGCACAGGCTCGACTTTACTTGTTTACTTGTGCCCGCTTCGTCTTGGCAGGTGGCATGCGTCTCCTTTCTTTGACACCGATCGATAGAATGTAACGAATCAAAGAGCTCGAGGGGAAGGTTATGTTGTCCAGCAATGGCATTCGTTCGACCTAGCCTGGATGTATGTGAGATGTCAAGGACTCTACAAATTGTCTCAGCTCCGAAAGCTACTGAGGTTTTGAAGCTTTATTCACCTTAACCCAACGATAGAGTGATACAAAGCATGATCCTTAGAGTCTCGACAGGCAGTGCGAAGACAGTTAAGGGTATGTTTGTGTTTTACAGGAAAGGAAAAATAAAGTTTTATGGAGGCAATGATGGTCAAGGTACCTCAACAGACAGTTGTCATGGGATCCACCCTTCTATGGGGAAAGGAGACTTTTACTCCTCATTTTCTTCATTTCTTTTTGTAGAGTAAGTGAGAGAACATAAGCCTCAATGCTTTACAAGATAGGTGTATTGACCTGTAGAGTAATCGAGAGAAAATAAGCTACAAATCAATGTAAGTAAGTTGTCTATGTGAAGAGAATAATTAGTGACTCACCCTCAGTGCTTTACAAGGTAGGTAAAGAGCTGAGGGTGTTTGGCCGACGGATCTGTATGTTAAGTTAAAAAAAATAAAGTTTGACATGTAGTAAATACTGACTGACCACCAGTGGTGTTGGTGCAGAAACATACCTAAATAAGTAATGGAGAGAATAAAACAAGAAAAACATATTGTATCTGTTGATTGTCAGACATCTCCCTCAATACATTCCTAAACTATTATTACACCTTATTTTATTGGATTTTTACTTATTTTTCATCAGTCTTCTCACTGGTCAAGTTGTAGAACTTGTTGGACATCAAAACCTCAACAATATCACACAGACATTTTTCACACGGGATCACACTCCGGGCCACTAATATACAATCACATTGCATGATACAACACATGATCATGCTATGGACAATGATCACTGTAGGTGCTGGAAGTTTTTTCTCTTGGAAAAAGGGAAAAAGAAACATGTTATCCAACTTCTATAACATGTTTCTTTAGGAAATATGTAAGCATCTTCTTATGGTCAAAGTCAAGCAAATATTCACCTTTTGCCTAAGTGTTCTTTGTTGTAAAATGATGTCTTTTTATGATCCTCTTGCCAGTGTAAACACAGTGAAACTTTTTATTGTTTTTTACTCTATATTTCTTGGAGGGAAAAAAAATAAATTTACTATGAAAACAGGCATTGAAGTATTTGACCTATTTCTTTTGATGTTTTTTTTTGATATTTGCATCCTTTTTTCTCATGAAATATGGATTGAAAATTTGTAAAATATTTTTTATACAAATATATGAAAAGATATTCATTTTATTTTTCTGACTGAAAAGTGCCATGGAAACAGGAATTGACTCAATCAGGGAGTCCCAAGATTGAGAGTCACTGGCAACTCAATAGTGACACAAGTAAAGAGGTGAATTAAAGAGGTGAATGTTGATTAGTTATGATATTCCTGTTTCCATGGCACTTTTCAGTCAGAAAAATAAAATGAATATCTTTTCATATATTTGTATAGAAAATATTTTACAAATTTTCAATCCATATTTCATGAGAAAAAAAAATGCAAATATCAAAAAAAAAACATCAAAAAAAAACAGGTCAAATACTTCAATGCCTGTTTTCATAGTAAATTTATTTTTTTTCCCTCCAAGGAATATAGAGTAAAAAACAATAAAAAGTTTCATTGTGTTTACATCAGCAAAAGGATGATAGAAAGACATCATTTTACAACAAAGAACACTTAGGCAAAAGGTAAACATTTGCTTAACTTTGACCATAAGAAGATGCTTATATATTTCCTAAAGAAACATGTTACAAAAGTTAGATAACATGTTTCTTTTTCTCTTTTTCCAAGAGAAAAAACTTCCAGCACCCACAGTGAATATCATTTGTTGGTCCTGCTAATCTAGGGGCTTGCTCTGTTGAGCAGGAACCTACTAGTTGGATTTTGGCCATGGAAAAAAGTACACAATAAGGAACTACTAAAAACATAGTACTGGATGAGTGTGGAAGTATTAGACAGTAGCAAATAGAACAGAAACCAGAGTAGATAAGGAAGAGAAGCAAGAAAAGAGGAATAAAGTTAGATAGACAAGTAAATTGAGAAAGCAGGAGAAGTTAAAGGAAAACTAGGAACAATAGAGAAATGAAAATGAAAATAAAAGAATTAGGGATGAAAAGAGATAAGTAAATGAAAGAGGAATGATAAGAAAAAGGGAAATGGAAAAAATTAGAAGTAGTTGAGATATGAGAAAAAGATAGAAGAGTTAAAAATGAAATGAAGTTGAAACAGAAATGGAGAGAGTTGAGATATAGTAGAAGAGACTTGAGACAAAATTGGGTAGAAGGCAGAAGATAGCAAACTAGCTGAATAAGTTCATAGGAGTTGAAGCAAAATAGAACTGATCAGAGAGAACCAGAGTTGAATAGAGGCATAGCTTAAGTGTAATAGCAACCTCTGGAGGCTGTGGCTCAGTTACACAGCTAGCAGAGGGAAATCCAAAGATATATTAGTAAAAGTAATATAGGTACAAATAATAAGTGCTAACCTGGCAAAGGGTAATCCAAAGAGAACAAGTCTAAAGAGCCACTCTGCCTGTTGATAGAAAATATTCTGAGGTCAAGTTATGTGACTGTCACATGGGACATCACAGTGTGACACTATCATACAGATGTCACACAGTGTGACTGATGTGACTAATGTCATGGTTATGGTCACAAGTTATGTCATAAGTCACATGGTCACCAAGTCATAGAGCTATATGAATTGACTCACCTTTTGATGAAGGCTCTAATGGAGCCCTCATCAAAAGTGATCCATTTTCCAGGGTGTGGCAAAGGCCCCAAGACCAATAAGGAAGTTTGTTCCCACAATTCAGCCAGTGAGGAGTTCAATGAAAGCAGTAGAAAGCAGATGAATTAGGGTGAAAAGGCATGAAAATTGAAAGGAAATATGGGGTAAGGGACCTCTAAAAGGGTAATTCCCTAACACTAACAAGAATTGAGTCCAAAGTGGTCCAAGGCTTGGGCAAGCTTGGAAAACAGTCAAGAGGAGAGAGAAAAAAGAGTATTGAGTAAGGAAATGTTAGGGAAATGATGAATATGCACCAAAATTGCAATTTATTTGTAAAAAGTTGTCAGAACAATGAAACACTAAAGATTCACATCAACTCTGCAATTACTATGTGTTTGCTGTGATACACTAAGTGTAACAGAACTGTAGCAAAGTATAGTAGAGGTAAATAAGTTATAATGATGGTAGTGCTAACATGCTTTATTTCTTCTATAATATATTTTATTTTAATTATTATTACATGTTCTGTATACTTAATGTGCATGTAAATAATTAATATTTGGCTGCTTAGCAATTAGCTAAGCAGTCTTAATCTTGTCTTGAATGTGTAGATAGAAATCCAGCTTGTGGACATATTTTATTCTGTGTGCTAAGGCACATTAAGCTTGTAACACTGTTATATTTTTTTGAATCATCCAACTGGATTACTCACTCTCAGCACTCAACACTTGGCTTTTCTGCTTTACAATCAAACTTCTCAACTTTTGAACTTTGCATACAGCCATGTGTGATAGACTTTTGACTTGAAGAAAAGACTTATTGACATAATAACATTGAGTGACCTGCTTGACAAACCAAAAAATGCTCCTAAAGTGTTAAAAGATACTAGACAACCACCAGTTATAGCAATGCCAAGATATCAGCCTCTGCCCAAACAAGGCAATGAAAAAGCTAAGTACTCACACTTGGAAAGGTATGGAATGCTTGGAGAATTGTCCATGGCATAATTGAGAAGTATTGCCCAGCTAGGATAGCCAGCCAAGCAGTTATAAGGGGCAACAGAGTTGTTACCATGCATCCAGGTTTCCTCAATGCAGCCACAGGTGTCAACAAATGTTGTGCTGCTTAAGCAGTGCCCTAAGGATACAACATTAGTTACAAAACTGATCCCAGGAACAGAACTGGTGCAAAGTATGCCATTTTGGGCTGTTCAGCCTATGCAAGAAGGAGTGGAAGTGAGTCAAGCTTCAATTGACACAACCCAGTACTGAACTGGATATGCAGAGCTACATTTGCTCTTGGAGGAAATTGAAGATGCAAAGAGAGTAAGTAAGGATAGAGGGTCAGTGCCCAAGTCAAAAGAAGTGAGCTATGCAATGCTAAAAGACTCCTTTGTAATATCTAGTGTTAACACCTTTGAGTTTGCCCATATAAGGTCAATGATTGATATAGCTCCTTTTCTTCTGTGTTTGTGGTAGGTGCATTCTCTCTTCATGTTCAATATAGTGAAGCAATAGTCTTGCATCCACTCCACCAGCTCTTAAGCCTTGTTTGTTGGTTTCTGATCTCCTTTGCTCCACATTGGATAATGTTGGTTCCAGTTGCCACTAATAATGACTGGTCTATCCTGGAGAAGCCTCAGCCTGGAGTTGGTTCAATGCATCATCATTTTGTATATATCTGTCCCTCACTTTTGGTTGGCTATAAATGTTTACTATAGTGGCTGTAGGATAGTTATCTTGCATGATATTCAGTATCTGGATATTGAGATCCTGTGCAATATCAGACCTCAGTGTAACTATGAAGTCTAGTCTCTTCTTGGTGTATATCATTACCTTAGGCCTTTTGTCACTCAGTATGGTTGTGACTAGGTGGTGTACAGGCCCCTAATGCTGCTGGGCCCCATTGCCCATTGCCTATTTCCTCCCACCACCAGTATTATGTCAAATTTGTCTATAAATGTGTTAAGCATTGTGTGGCATACCACATTAGTATAATTAGTGTTTAGCTGTGCAATTCTGATAGATTTTGTTTTTATGAGAATGGAATGTTACTGCTTATTAGTCTTTCCATTTCCTCCTGTTCTTCCATTTCATCATCTGCCCAAGCTGTTGGTCCAGCATCCTCTTCATTGAGCAGGTTTTCTAGGGACATGAATCTGTTTGAATTCCTATTCAAACTTGCATTCACATTCTCTTGCCTTTTTGTCAGCTCCTTTCTCATTCCCTAGCTTCCTGCCTGTTGGCTGTCATTCTTTTTATTACCTTTTTCTGCTTCTGTTCCCTTCTCCTTCCCCTTTGCTCTTGTCTTAACCCCTTTCTTCTTCCTTGTTACAGCTCCACTAGCTAGTCCTCCATCTTCCTTTTCCCTTGCCAGCATCTGATACCTCTTTCTTTCTGGAAAGTTCCTTTCTGTGGCTGGGTAGTCACACACCACAGTTAGCACATTGTATGAGTTTACCCTCTGCTTAGTCTGCATTTTTTGTATCTTCTAGCATGCGTTGGAATTTTTCTTGTCAATGTTTGGTTTCACTGTATTTGCTTGCACACAATCTGCACTTTATGGATTGCTTACATCATGATATGTGATGTCCAAGCGCCCCGCTTACTATCTTCCAGATGTGGATCTGAGTATAAGGCTTGTCTTATTACTGATCATCGATTTCGTGTCTTAAAAAAATGGACGACACGACACGCAAGTGTTCCTCGACACAATCCTTCCTGTTCTGCGAGGCAGAAACACCAAAACATGCAGCAACACCAATACAGCAGCAGTCAAGGGATCTGACTGCACCGATCATAAATATGCATACGTGTCCATCATTCTAGCGAAAGGACGCTTGAAGCGACTTCGAGCCCACCAAACATTTTCCCTCTCCCGCCTTGGATGTCATCATGATCCACATCTTCGCCATCTTTCATCTCCAGGCCTCTGCGACCTCGTCACCGATGTAAACGCATGGCCCGCACAACTACAGCCACTGAACACCTATCCCGCGCCCAGTCTTCATCAAATGAAGCAGGGACATCCACAATGCGCAAGCAACACAGGTATCGGTGCCAGACTCGGAATCATGGGGCTTGATGGGTATGGGAGTCGGTATGGGCGTTTGTGAGTGGGACACGGCGGATGAGTGTGGATGATGAGGGTGAAAAGATGGAGAATGAGAATGAGAAGGAGAAGGAGAAGGAGAAGGAGAAGGAGAAGGAGGATGTGGGTACTGGTGTCATGGCGAGGTGGAGGTGAGCGGGGAAAGGATCGTCAAGGTCTGGCGCACCGAATAATTCTATGGCTACAGCGCCGGTTGGTGCAGCATCGTAATTGGTGGGCGTAGGCAATAGATATTCGTTCACGCAGCCTCGTGGGACAGATCACCGAGCCGACACATCCGCGACCCGCGGCAGATGAGTTGCCCCCAGTGCCCGGGACCCTGCAGCTGAGCCTCCCCTGTCCAGGTACAAGTCCTTAGGAGGAGTTGTCCACTTCGTCGTCACGAGCAAGACATTCTTCGTCGCCGTGCCGCCGCACAGGCTATCGAAGTTCTTCCACGCCAACGACAAATTTCGCGCCCGGCTGATCTCGTATAGGAAAACAATACCCGCGAGCTTCATCCCCTCGCCGTACCTACCGCGAAAGAGTCAGACTTGGTCTATTTTTCCCCCGGTTTGGAAACTAGGACCTACGATTTTTTGACCCATGCGGCGATGCGCTCGAGGATTTCGTCGTCGGGTGCGTTTATGCTATCGAGACCCGGCGTATCGAGGAGGACGATGCGATGTGTGGGTGCCGTGGGATGGGCGACGACGATACGTTGAATAGTCTGCGTGCAGGGATCCACGCCATGGCCTACAGGCAGCCCCGCCGCATGATTCGAGAGTGTATTAATGAGCTGAAATAAAAAAAAAACTCGATTAGAACCGGAACCGAAGAATGGTAATCGCGAGAAAATCGAACCGTGCTCGTCCCGCTTCCAGTGATACCCATGACACTAGCGAGTCATCAGCGCATCGTCAAGACGTAAAAAAAGAAAGAGAGAGAGAAAGATATATGTCGCGCACGGAATGACGATATCGTAAGGGTACGGGTCGGGCATGGTTCTGTCCTCATCCCAAACCTTCTGCGTGTCCCTGCTGGCTTTGCGCGGCTTCGTGTTCGGAGGCATGATGAACTTGGGAGTAATAACAAGCCAAGCATATGTTTATATCGATGGCACGTTGGTTCAATTCGAACCCCAGCCACGTTGCCGGAAAGTGTCGTTAGACTCCGTGCAAAACGAACCAGGGAGCCCGTCCTGATCGATGATGTCAAGTGATGGTTATAGGTACACAGTATAACCTC
>QLON01002491.1:0-15241 GCA_003313675.1 Termitomyces heimii | reverse complement strand
ATGTTGTGATAGTGTGCAGTGTTATACAATAATGCATTGTCTGCCTATAAAATTTGTAGGCTAAAACTGTTATAGGATAATTCAATTATTTCAGATCATAGTTCATTGCATTGATATATAATGTTAAATTGCCTCACTAATGAAGTTATTTATAAAAGCAAATCATTCTTCTATAGAAAACAGCATTATTTAGTATAATTGCACCTAATGCAAATGTAAGAGGAGTGCTTGATGTCTGTGGAACTCCTTTTATAGAGCCAATACTGCAAATGACAGGTGAGAGTCAAATAAGTGTGAGGGCAGGCAAAAGTTAGGCAAGGGATAAGCAAGGCTAATAGAGGGTTGAATGTTACTAGGAAAGCTTATAGTTAGTTCAGTGAATAGGCCAGAAGAATATTGCTATTGTTTAGCAATATTCTAATTACAAGCTACCTATATATATTATATTGGTGGCTATATTGTTACTAATACTATTTACTAATTGGGCCCTAGTATATAATGGAGTATGACTAACAATAATTGATGCTAAGTAAGATCCATGCATATGATTCATCAAGGCTAGCTATTAAGAGACAGAAAAAAAAAGAGTAGGCTGAGCAACTAGTCAGATCTACTAGAAATAAGTGTCTTGTTAGACTAAGCTTAAATTAGGATTAAATATGGTTTGGAAACCAGTCCCCTGATATTAGCCCCTCCTCTAGATTTGTTATCTTGATAAATGGTATTTATTTTCTCTGAGTTGGGCAAGAGTGTTGAGCAGTATTAGTGCTGCATAGAGATATCTCAGAAGTGCCTTAAGCATAGTGCTTATAAATGTAGTTGATAATTATTGAAGATGACAGAGCTGGAGTTAGCATAGAAAAAGCTATAGAGAGCCAGCTGATAATGAAAATACTGCTAAAGTCAGTATAAAAGGTGGAGTATCTCAATTAGAAGGATTAGAAAAGTCTGAAGTAAGATCATACACAAGAGCCCTAAGAAGAGGAAGCAGTGTAAACTGGGTAAAGAGTGTTAAAGTGGACAATGCAGATTTCTTAAATAGAGCTGATGCAGTAACTGTTAATACAGTGTTGCTAGATTGCTACTTCTATGATGTGTGCATATGCTTCTTAGCAATGTACTTTCCAAAGACTACAAGAGCTTCACTAATTTGCTGGTCAGTGCCTCAGATAGTAACAAAATATAAGCTTTTACTACTAGCTAAACTAACTGAGAAGGTGGCCAGCCAAGAGCCAAATAAATCATTGGCTTGTTCAAGTTCCCACCCTTAATGTCCAATGATGTATGCAACAAGAGAGTTGGGAAGCTAAAATAAGAGACTTTACCATTAGTAGGAGAGAGATTCCAAGCAAGGGGGATGATGGCCAGGGAAGTATTAGAAGTAGAGCATGCTGCCTATCAAGAATGCAAGAGAGGAGCATGGTAAGAATTTAAGCAGACTCAAAAGGCTTTGAGCAGCTAGGAGGAGCAAAATAATAAGCAACTGGAGTGTTACTATGCTTGAAAGCAGTTTAGGTGGTGGTGGCAATGACATGTCTACTTTTCAAGGCAATTAGTTTGCATTTAAGGCAGCAAGTATTAGCTGCATCTGCTGCATTAGAGAAAACTAATTAATAGTCCAGTGAGGCATTGAAGCAGGACCTGTCTCAGAAATAGAAGGCATATTAGAGGCCAGATTGGAAGGACAAGCAGAGAATGCCACTGTAGAGATATAAGTTGTAGGAGTAGAGGGAAACTGAGAGTCAGAAGACATAATAGGAAATAGATTGAATATTGTGAGCTAAGAAAGTGAACAGTGTAGAAGGCTAAACAACTTGTAAGGGGAGCACTTGGCATCTGTGAAACTCTTTCCACAAAGCCAATAGTGCAAGTGACAGGTGAGTTAAGTGAGCATAAGGGCAGGCAAAAGTCAGGCAAGGAACAAGCAAGGCTAACAAAGAGTCAAATATTATTAAAAAAGCTTATGGTCAATTTAGTGAATAGGCCAGAAGAATACTGCTATTGTTTAACCTGAGCTTGAGAATATTCTATCTATAGGCTGCCTATATATACTATATTGGTGGCTGTGTTGTTACTAATACTGTCTACTAATTAAGCCCCAGTATATAATGGAGTATGACTAACAATAATTGATGCTGAATAAGATTCATGCATATAATTTATCAAGGCTAACTACTAAGAGACAGAAGAAGAAAGAGTAGGCTGAGCAGCTAATCAGATCTACTAGAAATAGGTGTATTATCAGACTAAGCTCAGATTAAGGTTGGACATGATTTAAAAACTGGTCTCCTGACAGCAAATTTCTATTGCTGCTCTACTTGCAGCTTATTAAGCTATAAAATCTTGTAGCATCTTGTTTGACTGCAAAGCCTAGAGTAAAGTGAATTCTTTATGCACTGGAGATAACAATAAAGGCTCTTTAGCTTGTAGATATGAAGAAAGCCAGGCCAAAGATATTTGCAATCTTTGATGCTGTTTTTTCTGAAAATAATCATTTACTTTTATATTTTAACTAAGATTAATATAAAGTTTAATGAACTCCTTTGGCACTTTGGAAATTAAATTATTTTACAAGCTATACTGTATAGCAGTATGTTTAGCTACTTATGCATTGCTTACATGAGGCCTTTAGAACTTCACTATAATTTCTTCAAAATGCAAGAACTTATTAATTAAAAATATTATCTGGATTTATCTCTTTATTTGTATTTGCAGTATTAAACACATTTTCTCTTTGTTTCAATATAGGCTAAAAACCTCATTTTCTGCCTTCTGCTCAATGATGAATTAGCCTGTAATGAAGCTGAATTCTTATAATAAGATTCTATGCTAACTGTTAGAGAATCACTCATTTAGAGGTTCCTTACCCTATGTTTTCCTCCAATTTTCAGGCTTTTTCACTCTAATTCACCCACCATTGAACACCTTCATCAAACTCCTCACTGGCTGGATCATGGAAACAAACTTCCTCATTGGTTGGGAGCTTCTGCCAGATCTTGGGAAATGAATCTGATAAGGGCTCTAATGGAGCCCTCATCAAAAGTGATCCAATTTCTCACTGTAACATGATTGTGACCATGACTGATGTCACATCAGTCACACAGAGTTATGTTACATGTGACAGTCATGTGACTTGACCTCAGAATATTTTCTATTGACAAGCAGAGTGAATCCTTAGACTTGTTTTCTTTGGATTTCCCTCTGCCAAATTAGCACCTTATTATTTGTATCTATTTTACCTTTATTAATACAACTTCAAATTTCCCTCTGCCAGCTGTGTGACTAAGCCACAGCCTCCAGAGGTTGCCCTTACACTGACACCTTTTACACCTATAAAGGCACATTGAAATATACCAGCTTCAACTCCTAAGCTCTTACTGTGCTCAGGCTGGTTTGCCCACTAGCTCATATTAGAGTGACTTTTACTGTCTCCCCACTTTGTACTGAATATTTACCATCAAAGAATGGTCTTACAAAAGTTATTGAAGGAAAGCCTATTAGCATTTCTTCAACTCTCACAACCACAACACTATGTGATATGGCATCATTTTTTAACTTTTCTTGAAGCATTTTAGAGTGCTTTGTGTGCTATGCATTTGAAATTTGTTTTAAGGACTAGATCTTCCATAAACATTACTATGTCTACAAAATTTTTTGATATTATGATACAATCACTGATGATGAGAACTTCTTGAAAGAAGTTTGAATGCTTGCTGTAGGCAGACTTAATGCAAATAGATGGCTTCTTATCCATGAACTACTATGTGCTCCACTAATGCTCAAAGCTGCATTTGTGCCTAACTCACTGAGATGCACTATACACACCTCTACCAAGAGGCCTGCCTAACATGTAAAACAAGGCCTCTTGTAATGGAAATGCTTGACATCTGCAGAACTCCTTTCACAGAGCTGGCAATGCAAGTAACAAGCAGGAATTAAGCAAGCATAAAGGTGGGCAAGAGTTAAATAAGAGATAAGCAAGAAATAAGCAAGGCTCACAGAAGGTTAGACATCACTGAAAAAGTTTACAGTTAGTTCAATGAATAGGCCAAGAAAACACTGCTATTGTTTAGCCTGGAGATATTCTATCTCACAGGCTGCCTAGATATACTACATCAGTAGCTGTGCTATTCCTAATACTGTTTACTAATTGGGCCCCATTATGTAAAGAACTATAATGAACAAGAATTGATGCTGAATAAGGTTCATACATATGACTCATCAAAGCTGACTACTAAAAGACAGAAGAGGAAAGGATGGGCTAAGCAGCCAGTCAAATCTGCTAAAAATAGGTGTATCATTGGACTAAGCTTAGAGTAAAGTTAGATGCAGTCCAAAGACCAGCAAAGACAGTTGCCCCCCCCCAAAAAAAAAGTCACTTGAGCCCTGCTTCTAAAAGCCAGTATGCAGTGTAACCCTCTTGCAATATCTAAAGTAAGTGCAAAATGAACCTTCACACTAACTCCCAAATGGGAAGCTTGAAGGTAAGGGACTTTGTCCCCAGACTCTGTCCCCAATGGACAGAACATCAAACCTCAACAGAGACTAAATGTGGCCGGGGGTCACATCGCAGTACACACCCCCCAAAAATTCACAAGTACCACACCACCTAACATATGCACCCCCTACCCCAAAATTTTAACAAGCCTCTACATGGCACAAGACAAAAAACAGAGGGAAAGGCTCCAGTCAACAAGCCCTGAGAAGCAACGATGGGTATGAAGTCACAATAAAAAAGATGAGACAAGTGGCGACCTTTAGAGCAGACTCTGACATGATGAGTCAGACAAGGGCCCAAACAGCTTGCCTCCCGTAACAATCCCACCTCCAAACATCTAAAGCTTAGCGATATTCCCAGATCGGTACAACAATGCGATTCATCTAGTAATAGAGTCTGAGAGATGGAAGAACACTGGGGTAGAGATTGCCATATCACGAGATGTACAAGTTAGGTGCAGACAAATATAGAGGTCAAAGAGGCTCCGCTGCCGATATATAGAGTACTGAAAGGGTGTCAGTTTCGAGGCGACATGTGTCAACCGGGAGTGAGCGCACCATTATTGCCGCGAATGAACGCGTCCCCATACCGATTCGTCATAACCCCATTCACATGCTCTTCTGTTTGCTCCAGTGCAATATTCATATAGCCATCCAAGCACGACAGTATTCCTAGATCAATAAACCAACATTTATTCCTTCTGTACCCCTCTGAAGAACGAACATTCAGGCGTCACGTACCTCGGTAATCTACGCCGGACGCTAAACGCACAATGACGCGCTTCCCAACTACACCTTTCAAAAAATCTGTCGGCGATCCAGAAGAATTGGGTGGTACTGGAGGCGCCTCTGTCTCTGGCGGTGGAGGAGATGCGTCGCTCATTGTGGATCCGAGGAGACACCGGAGATTTTAGTGCGTGCCAATGGAGGATATTTATCATTGTTACTTGCGGAAGTTATTAACCTTGGACTGCAAGTGCACATGAGCGCATCCTCACTTAACGTTTTCAGTCATCCTATATCAAGAACGGCACTTTTTCTCATGAACCACGCCAAGGCATCACCTCTCCACATTTGGAAACCAATAAGAAGCCTCAAATCCGGTGTTATCCTGTGCCCTTCCTTCCTCAATGCACAACTTGCCCCTGCTAGTTATCGTAGTCGCCATTTGCTCGCTCTATCTCATAACAGCGCTTTATAAAGCCTGGACCGTTAGGAGAGTAGTACGTCCTTCAACACCTGAAATTCTCCTCAGCATCAATCCTTCAGCAGTTGAGTAAGATACCTACTGTCGGAGGTTCTGGTATCCTGGCCTCATACATCGGAGCATACAAATTTGTATCCAATGCTCGTAATGTTATACAGGAAGGATATTCTAAGGTGAAGATTCCTGGTTGGTATCGTTGATGCTTACAGGAACTCAAGGGTCCCCTATAGTACCGAGGTGCTGCATTTAAGATTCCGAGTGTCTCCAACTGGATAGTGGTCGTCAGCGGTCCCCGGTTCATAGAAGATTTGCGCAAAGCTCCAGACGACTCTATCTCTTTCCGTGAAGCCGCGAACGACGTGTGTATTGTTCGTGTAACTCCTGGTTTGAAATCTCATTCACGGACTTGATTGAAGTTCCTCCAAATTTTGTATACTATGGGTCCAGAAGCGTTCCAAAATCATTATCACATCGAAGTTGTCAGATCTCCTCTTACACGCAACCTGGCTGTGTGTTTTCCTGATATACAGGATGAAATTCGATCGGCATTTAAAGAATTTATTCCGCAAACACAAGGTCAGCACAATGCTCTTTTGAGTTGATAATGGGTTGATTTTTGTCTATTAGAATGGACTGCAATGAACGCGATCTCCACAATCAGGAAGATAGTCAGCCGTTCTAGTAACCGATTATTTGTCGGTCTCCCACTCTGTGGGTCCTCGGACCTCCTGTTCCAGCTTCCTTTCTGTTTAATCTCGCATTAGGCCGCAACGAAGATTATAGAGATCTCAACATCGAATTCGCCGTTTATGTCATGAAAACGGCTCAATTCATCAACTTGTTTCCAAACTTATTGAGACCGTAGGTTGGCTCTTATCCAAGTATCACACGTCTAAACATGTTGATTCTAGACTCGTTGGACGCTATATCTCTAACGTTGAGTCTTATATAAAACGCGCCATGGGTCACCTTGGCCCGATAATTCAGGAGCGACTGGATAATGAAGCTAAATACGGCCAAGATTGGCCAGAGAAGCCGGTGAGTATTTGGATACTCCCAGGAGCCTAAGAACTCAAGCTCAGATGCTTGGAAAGAATGATGCTTTGTCTTGGTTATTAGACCATGCCAACGAACACCAGAAGAACGTACGCGAAGTCACTATACGTATCTTAGTGATAAACTTTGCTGCTATCCACACAACATCCCAGGTGAAACGAATCCAGTGTCTTGCAGAATTTTGAATGTTGAAATTGCGATCAAGGCGTTTACTCAGGCTCTTTTTGACCTCGCCGCCAGTCCATCTTTTGCCCCGGTTTTACGTGAAGAGGTGGAGACAGTGATTAAGGAGGAAGGATATTCAAAAATGTCATTACACAGAATGGTGAAACTCGACAGCTTTATCAAGGAATCGCAGAGGCTCAGAGCAAACAATGCTTGTACGTTCACAAATTCGAAACTTTGATAATCCTCTGACTTATTCCACTTCGTCTAGTAATCATGCAACGAAAGGTTCTCAAGGATTTCGTTTTCTCTGATGGGACTGTCGTCCCCAAAGGACACATCATCGCTGTTCCAAATTTTGCAATACATCATGACGAGGTAGATCCTCTGTTCCATTTTTACGCTTTCAAAAGCGATGCCGAAGCGCCTTTCCTTACAGGAAAACTACGTCGATGCGTCAGCCTTTGATGGGTTCCGATTTTCCAAGATGAGGAAACTCCAAGCAGAAGGGTTCAGTAAGCATCAAATGGTCGCCTTGAGCTATGACTATATCGTTTTCGGACACGGTAGACATGCATGGTAGGATTCATTGGCTTAATCTCCTTTCCTGAGTTGAATTCCCGCCAGTCCTGGTCGATTCTTTGCTGTCAACGAACTCAAAGCCCTACTTGCTCATACCCTACTCAATTACGATGTCGCATTGGAGAATAATGGTCCACGACCCGTCAATCATGTGTTCAGCACGAGAATTTCAGCGAATCCCAATGCATCTGTCTTGTTTCGACAGAGGAAGTTTTAATATTTGAGTTTTTAAACTCCTTACACTTTTGCAGATTTATAATTGAGACCAAAGTTGATCATATTCCATATTCAAAAGGAAACTGGACTGGGTGTAGCATATTGCAGAATGTACTTTTTATTTTGTCAAAATCAACATATTCAATTACAAGTTCCAGAGTATAATACATAGTACCTCTATGAGGTGTTATTGTTTATAGACCATGAATAATTATTTGTATTATTTTCCTTTAATACTATTTTTATAATATTGTGCATGATTAACTAGTATTGTTTACATGTATTAGGACAGATATTTTTTACTTACCTACATACAATTTAATCAACTGATTTGGCAGATTCTAAGTGTTTTGTAAGTGAAAGGTATAAATTCTTACACTTTTTTTAATTGTCAGAGGACAATAATCTGTATACAAGAAAATATGACTTTGTTGCATTTTAAAACCAGGTTTTCAAAGCTGTAAGCTTCTTTTTTGCTGATTTTATTAGAATGTTCAAGATGAGAATGGAAAGAATGACAATACAAAGTGGCACTAAAATATTATTATGAATGGAGTATTCATTATATATTTTGAAGAGTAATTAGCAAGTGACTTTGAGTAAATATTTTAAGCTATTAGGAAAGCCTCAGAAATTTAAGTAATATTTATCTAAGTACTACAATAGTAGTTGAATAATTTATAGCTATTTAAGTATTGATAACAATGAATGAGAATAGAGCTAGCAGTGATAAGTTTGCTATAGATATAAAATAAGATTATAGAAGTTTAGCAATCTTATCTTATTTTAATATATTTACACAATTATAAACTGCAGGAATTCAAAGCCTCTAGGATTTAAAACTAACATAAAAAAAGGGAATTAATGCACTTTTATTGGCACTGAGCTAATCCAAACATGGAATGACTAAATAATTATAAAATACTTCTAGTATTACAATTTAGCAATTTTTTTATAAAGGCAAAACAATATTTCTTAAAAATTGAATTAAAAAACAAGTTATAATAATAGCAAAGCAATAATAAACTTTAACATATATAATGTAATAATTCAAAAGTGAATAATGAAAGAAAATATAATATATAGGTTAGAAAAAGAAGAAGAATAATTGAAAGTATTTCTAGAAGATGTTAAAGGCATAATAAATTAAACTATTATTCTTAATTTTAGTAACTAAATTTTGCTAAATAATAGACTTATAATTTAAATAGTTATTATATATAGCAGTGGAGTACCAATATAGATAGTAATAATCAAACTTTTATAATAAAACTAGATCATGTGGAGTAAATTTATATATATACAGCACATACATTAACTTGAGTAGAAATTATATTAAATTATTATTGCAGAACTACAATACCAATCAAATTTATTTTACTCTTTTAATAAGTATTATATCCATTACTTTTAATGCTTTGCTTGTTATTTGTTGCTTTTAGTACTTTTTACTTACAGCTCACTGTTGTAGCTGACATCTACATTTATAACTTTTTTTTATAATACTTATAAAGGTCACTTACAAACCTCACTATTCTTTTTATGCTTTTAATGACTTTATACTTTAACTTGCTAAGGTTATCAATAACTTGTTCAAGCAGCACTAACTTCTTTAGCATAGCAACTTATTTAAGCAATACTGAAGAGCCTACTGTAAATATTGCCACTAATAATTACATTTGCTAACTGGCTTATTTATATAAGCAAATAGCTATGTGTGCTAAGCCTGGCTAATAACTCTTATTTTTCTTATTCACTACTGTATATAATAAATAATGATTAAACTACTACCACTATTACACCACTTCAGAGTTTATTAAAAACATATTTGGATTTTCCTGCTATATATTCTAGCATTTGATTATTTATACAATCTATTTAAATATTTTTTATTATACTTTGCTAAAGTTTTAATATACTTAGCATATTATAACAATTATATAGTAATTGCAGAGTTAGTCAATCTGTAACCATTTCTTTTATTACTTTTTTTTAATACACTGCAATCCTAGCATATATTCATCAGTGGCTTATCTCAGCACACATTTACACTGGCTCAAAAAACTGCCTCAACATTTAGCCTTTTTGAAAAGATTTATATAGTATGCAACAATTACCTAAGCTAAAAAATTATGAAAAATTACATGACATAGAACTACATCCTGGCTTTATAATAATGTATAGATTATGTAATTTGGACAAGAATTTATTGGGTAAGAAATCAAATAAAATATTTAATTATTGAGGCAGTTTTTTAACTTACTCTAATTTTTATATTTAATACTTAGTATAACCTCCATTTGCATTTATAACTGCTTTGATTCTTTTAGGCATACTTTCTATAAGGCTTTAGCATACTTTTAGTAGTATTTCATTTTACTCATTGACTACTCTTTTTTACAACTCATGCACTCTTTTAAAAAGTACCTCATATTCATAAAAGTTTATGCTTTATGTAGACCCAGAAATGTTTAACAAGATTGAGGTCAGAAAATTAGATAGGCTAGAATATTATAATGATGTTATTATTAAAATACCAAATGGTTACTTGTTAGAAAGTGTATTTTATATTATTATTTTGCAGAAAATATTATTCTTTCTTTTAAATTTCTAACTTTCAAAGCTTTTCACCACTCTCTCATTCAAAATCTCACAATACTGTATAGCATTCATCTTCTCCTGAACTTCTATAAGCTTGCCCACTTTATTCCAATTTATGCAGCCTCATACCATAGAATTATTTCTTCTTCCATGCTTAATAATTAGCATAATAATGTGGTCATATAGTGGTTTTTTTAGAATTTTTTATAAATATACCTTCTCATCTGATCCAATCCACTTGATTTTTATTTTATTACTCTACAAAACCCTCTTCCATTTTCTTTGTTGTTCTTCAGTTTTTTGCTAATCCCCCCCACAATGCCCTTTTTAGGCTACTTTTTGCTTGAATTTAATACTAAAAATGCCTTTCATTGAAGAAAAAAGCAACAAAAGAGCAATTAGCAGTAAAAATAGGTTACATGATGATAGTAGAGTGTCAAGAAGGTAATTGAGTCACATGACATTTTTTATACTTTTTACAAGGTGTCTCCATATTATATTGCTTAAAAGTATTGAAAAAATATAAAAATTAAAATGAGTCAAAAATTACTTTAATGTTTAAATATTTTATTTGATATATTAATCAGCAAGTTCTTGTTCAAATCATATGGACTATACATCATTATAAAGCCAGGATGCAGTTGTATATTATGTGATTTTTCATAATTTTTTTAGCTTAGGTAATTGTTGCACACCATATAAATCTTTTTAAAAAGGCTAAATATTAAAGCAGTTCTTTGAGCCAGTATATATCAAAATCAATGGATTTTATATACATATTAAAACAAAAAACAAGACTGCTTAGTTAATTGTTAAGCAGTTAACTAATATATTATTTACATATGCAATATGCATATCAGAAATATTAATATAAAGAAAAAAAAATAGAATAAAAACAAGCACTCTTATGCTATCATTGTTACATGCACTTTTTTTTTCTTTTTGTTTGCCTTCTGCTTTATTTGCACTAAGTTATCTAACTCTTTCCTCTTTTATTCATTGTATCACCAGTGTAATGTATATAAGCAGCATAAAAAATAGCATATCCTTAAGCTATTAGAAAACCACTCTTTTAAAGATCCCTTATCTATTGTTTCCTTCCAACTTCCATATTAATTCATTGAGATTCATCCACTTTCTTGCTGCCTTTATCAAATTTCTCACTGGCTGGACTATGGATTAAACTTACTGATTGATTAGACTATAAAAACTTGCTTCTTAATTGATTATAAAGCATAGTTTAATTTTTGGTAAATCCTAAAAGATAAGTTACTTTGAACCAGAGCTTTAATAGAGTCCTTATTAAAAGTAATCTAATTTACATATGTAATTGTAATACAATTGTGACCATAACAATTTTATACCATAATGCTATATATGACATTACACATAATAATTATATTAACTCCCACTTTTTTATCCTCCAAGTTTTAACATTACTATCCAATTACCAAGATCACTAAACTTCCCTAAATAGACTATAACTCCAATGCTTCAGGAGAACTTCCATTTTTCTGCATTGTTATAAGAGATTACTTCTGACACTTTGCAAATATAATTGTTTTGCCACTTAATTTTGCTGATGCTCAATTATCTCTAAAATATAATTACTTTCACTGCTTAAGACACTCTGTAGATACTTAGAGAGGGCCTCCAATAGTTAGTACAGTAACTTTAATATTGTACTCAGTTTAGTCCAGTTTTGATTTATGTTTCTTGTCTCTATTATTTATCTATCTTATTTCATTTATCTTTGAATTTACTTATTTTCCTTCAATTTCTCTTTTCTCAACTACTTCTTTTCTCTGCCTTGTCTTGTCTTATTTCTCTTTATTCTCTTTTCAAGTTTTTCAAGTTCTCTCTTGACTTTCTCATCTCTGACTCTTTTTAAACAATTTTAATTTCTCTTTTTTTATTCTATTTTGCTTTATTTTCCTTTTTCCATTTTATTATTAGTTTAATTTCTTTTCTATTCTCACTTCATCTTAACTTCATTATATTTTTTCCTTATTTTTTTTACTTGTCTTATTTTCTTCACTACTACTTATTTATTTTACTGAGTTTTCTTCCTTATTTCTGATTATTTGTTTTATGGCCCAGAGTAAAGGAAGTGAACTATGCAGCTCTGGGAAAGCTAATGCAGATGAAAAAGGATGTAAGCATTTATGAAGAAGTATTGTTGAATTATGATAATCAATTGAGATAGGATAAATACTGAAAGTTTAGCTGCAGATAGTACTAAATAAATATCCAGTACTAAAAGCAACAACACACTAGTGCCTGTTAATTTACATGCTAAAGCACTTGAAGATGATAGCTTGTAGAGGCCAGAAATCTCAAACAAGGAGTTTGTAGAATATGTGAAGCTCTATGCTCAGATCTTTAAGCTTGAAGTGCAGCAGTATATGGCATGCAAGCAGGCATAAAGATTTACTGATTCAATCGCAACATCAGCAAACCTAATTCATTATAAGCAAATATAGAAGCAAAATGCCCTTGCAATTGCTCAGGCAACAAGCTAATTGAACATGCCTAAATAGGCAAATAAGTTACAAGAAGACTTTGTACAATGCTAAACAGCAGCCCAGAAACAGTATACAATGTGAGAATTGTACTTCTGCTACTGTCAGTGGTGGATACACTGATGTTGATGCCACTTTTCAGCTTGTGGCTCAAGTAAAAGAGGACTCAGCATCTTTTACAAACCATGCAGGAATAACTACTTTGAAGCCTCTGAAGAAAAAGTAGTAAGGAGTAAACAAGCATTTATAAAAGTGCTAATAGCACCATGGGCTGATTGAGTCAGCTATCAAAGAATCTGTAACACAAACTTGGCTGCAAGAGCTAACTGCAAAAGGAGAGTTATTATTAGGTCTTACTTTGTTGAACAGAAACCTACTAGTTAAGTTTTGCCAAAATAAAGACTCAAAGATAAGTTAAAAGGGTTGCACTGGAAAATTAGCATGGGAAAAAGAAGCAAGGAGGAAAGTGAAGAGAAACCAGAATAAAGTAAATATGAGGTGGGGAAAGAAAATGGAAGTTGGAGATGAAGACAGAGATTAGAAAAAAAAGGCAAGTAATAACAAAGAGAAGTAATACAAGTAAAAAGTAATGGAGTTGAGACAGAAGGAAATGGAGTTAAGATAGAGTAAAAGTAAAACAAGAATTGAACTAAAAATAAAATTGAGGAAAGGAAACAGGGAAAGAAGATGAGGTAGGTAAGAGTGAAAAAGAAATTAGGCTAGAAATAGAATAGAGAAGAGGAAGCATAAAAGAAGGTGAAATGGAGTAAAAAGAAATAAAACCAGAGCTGTTTAGGAAAGTTGGAGCTAAGTTGAGTCAAAGAGACCTTGGAGAAACTTAAAGAGAACAATAAAGAGAGATGAAATGAGACAAGTTTGAGAAAAGAACACTTAAGAGGAGAGAAATCAGAGACAAAGTAAATAGATTTGGAGATAGACAGAATAAGTGAGACAAGAGATAGGAGAAACTAGAAACAAGAACTAAAACTGAATAAAACTGGGTGCAATATCAAAGCTACCATACTAACTACTGGAGGCCTTCTATAAATACCTACAGAGTGTCTTGGGCATTGAAAGTGATTGTGCACTAGAGAGAATTGAGTGTTGGCAAGATTGGGCAGCAGGATAATTATGTGGGAATGGGTCTTGTGAGATAATTGTGTGGAGCAGCATTTACAAAGTGTCAAGAATAATCTCTTGTAATGGGCACAGGGAAACTGGGGTTGTTTTGAGGCACAGGGATTGCAGTTTATCTGGGGAAGTTTGGTGATCTTGGTGATTAGATCAGTGATGTTGGAACTTTGAGGATGAAAAAGTGGGGGTCTATATGGTCTTACCCTGGAGAGTGTGGATGGTTTATGACAATTGTTGATTGATAATCAAGGAGTAGGCATGTTGTCAGATTGAGCTCAGAATAGGGGTTGAATATGGTTCAGAGACTGGTCCTCTTATAGGTAATGAAATTGTTATTCCAGGTTGACTACATTATAAGTGTATACATGGTCTACCTAGTTGGGCAAGATGCATTGTGTAGCAAAATGTGGATAGTGTCTTCATTGAAGAAGTTTTATGCCTGATTATCAAGTGAGTTGTGCCTCATATTAAAAGATAAATAAGCATTTAAGGAAAAGTGGTATTCTATGAGACAACAGCCTCATAATTGAGTCCTGGTTGTGCCATGGTGAGTGCAAGGCAATAGACAATTGTCTTAGCTGCACTGTTAGCACAAAGAGCATGGCACAATGAAAACCCAAATAGGGTTCTCCAGTGCATGTGGTATGCATAGTTGACTGCAATGCTCTGGTATGTATTTTACATATCAGAGCAACCAAAGATCAGCACATATTGTGCTAATTGATCAAGCTCAAATGGCTTGGATGGATCAGGAGCATGCATTACATGTAGCATTGTTAATCAAGACATATCCATTAGAGAATAAAGTCCAATAGGATTATTGCATAGATTCTATAGTAAGATGGTATAATTTTCATTGTAGTACCAATAGAGAACTTTATATTCCTATTTCCTAGTATTGGAGAATTTTGTGGAAAAATTGAATTGACTTTGACTGATTTTGTAGCTGATATTCTAGTGAGTTATGAGTAATTATTAGGCAAGCATAACATAGATATTATTATACTAGCACAATTGTACGATTGTCAAAGGTATTGTTGATGCTTGTCATTCATGCTCTTTTTTTTAAAAAAAAAAGAAAAAAAAAAAAAAAGATACACTGCACTATGGGCATGATAGTACCGTTTTTGACTCAATCGTTGTGAACGGACCGATCGGGACGATGAGTACATGCTATCCGGACGGCTTTGGATAGGCTTTCTTAAGTTGGATTTGTTTTCTGCTCAAGTCATCTTGTGTCCGACCATCGAGGTGCTAGATC
>QLON01002488.1:0-12856 GCA_003313675.1 Termitomyces heimii | reverse complement strand
GGGCCCGGGACCTCGAACAAACAGGGGACCTAGCACCGGGCGCAGTGCTTGCACTGCGCCGAAATCAGCAAAGGAACCCGGAACTTGGGACCACTCACCGATCTGTTGCTCACACACCAGGCATGAGCGGGCAGACCCCGGAGCCTTTTCAGGGCCTCCCTAAACTGAACTTGGGTCATGGCCGCCCACGCAACGCAACAACTCTCCGGGACCTTGGAAACAGCCCCTATCGCCATCCCGGAACAACGGAAACGTGGGGTGGACAGTCTAGGATGGGGAGGGGGTTGGACAGTTTTCCACACAAAGGTAGGCGCGGGACGATTTGGCTGGGGCTCCGGGGGGACACCAGGGCCCGCATCGAGGGCAGGCTCCGGGAGGACACCGGAGTCTACATCGGGAGCAGACTCCGGGGGCTGGCTAGGACTCGCCTCCAGGGCAAAATTAAGATGTAGCTCTGGAAAAGGAAGGTCAGTCAGAGTAAATGGTCAATGCGGCAACACTCACGCTGGACGAGCACAGCCACATGTGCTTGGTAACGTGCATCCCGGGCCTCCCACGCAGCCAGGGGGGCCACTTCGTTGGTCGCCGGGGGTGTCGGGGAATGCGTCGGTGTGCGCGACATGATTGAGCTGATAGTAAAAATTTTTTTCGATACGTGGCAGGTCAGGTGCCAGACCCCACGATTAGACCCCGGACCAAACCACTGGTTACGCACGCCTCGGAGGGTCTCGGCACTGAAGGGGGGGTGATGTCATGACCCCTTCCGGAATCCCCCAGAACAACCCCGGGACCTCACCCGGGACCCTCTCCACAACACGCCCCGCCCCCGCAACTACTAACGCCGCCACAAACTCGCATCACAACCGACATCAGCCAACCCCCCAGGAACCCTGCTTCACGGACCCCGGGATCAACCGCCATCAACCGCTGGATCACGCTACCCGCTCCCGGCCATCACGCATCACGATCCCCCCACGCCAATTGATTGCGCATCCCTCACGTGCGATCCCAGTATACAGTCCCGGCCCGTTACTCAATGCCTTCCGGAAACCATCCCAGACACCCCAGAACTCCAAGACTGACCCCGTAGTACTTATAGCGTAGTTCACCGCTGTATTCGTTAGTCTTGATATTACCTAAATTGCTGCGTGCCCTTTGCTTGATTGGTACGCATTGACTGGCACGCTTTGACTGGTACGCTTTGACTGGCATGCCCAAATAATCGCGTGCTCTAAGTTTAGTACACACTTTGCAACTTTTAATTTACTAACCGGGTCTCGTCTCAGAACCTCCGGTTCCGACTTGACCCCTGTCAACTCTCAACCTCCGTAAAACACCTGAAACCCCTGGATCAAGTTCCATTTTCCTGGAACCACCCTCCCTGTTCACGTCTTGAACTCCGGAGCCTTAACCCCGGAGTTCCAGACACCCGAGTACTCGTAGATCAAGTCCGCCTCATAAGGGCGTTGCTTTCCCGGAAAGCCCCCGAATCAGCGGAACCTGACAATAACTAATTTAATTATAAAAGCTGCTTTAACTGACAAAATATAGGCCTTTAAATGAAGCTATGGCTTAAAGAATTTTTTAAGGCTGAAAATAGCAATATGCAACTAATTTAAAAGAGGATTTTAATAGCTTAGACTCTTAAAATGATTTGGAATATATTTATGCAGCCTTTGAACAAATAATGCAATATCCTTTAGAGTATTTAAACTAATCTATAAATAATATAGATAATCTTAGGCAGTAAAATTTACTAGCAAATTATTCTCCTTATTATTTTTTTATTATTTCACAAATTGTATAAAAACCTAGAAATGCTTTTCCAAAAGCAAGGAAACCTTACTTGATTAAGCTTTCACCACTTTATTTTAGCCTTATAAATATTATATATTAACATTACAAGCTTTATATTTTAATGCTGAAAAGCTCTCTAAGTTTACTAGATAGCATCCAAAATTTGGCATATGCTACTTATAAAGCCAAGTTGATTGATTTAGACTAGTAAATGCTACTTAGCCTGCTACATAGCTATTACTCACTTTTTAATGCTTTTAAAACATTTATTCATCAATATAATGCAGCTTTTATATTTACTTCTTTAGAAGTTAAAATCAATTATGCTATTAATAATGCTTCTAAATCATATAGCTTTAGAATCAATGGAGAACTTCATTATTTTACAGCTGCTTTGCTTCCAACTGAAGGAGAATAGCCAAAATATGCATAACTCTACTTTTATAATTATAATTAGTAATTAAATTTTCATCAATAAGATAATTCTAAATTAAATCTTAAAACAATGGCATCTTTGCAGAATATACTTTATAGAGTCAATTTCTTCATTGGCTTATATAAGCAAGAAGCAAATTATGAGAAAAGTGCCAAAGAATTAATTATAAAAACTTTCTATAAAACTTTAAGCTAATTTTAAAGATTATTTTAAAAATCATTAATAATATAATTAGCCTAATAAATAAGAAGGTGTTGCTGCTATCATTTCTGGAAATGAATCTAAAAAAAGATTAAATTATTGTAATATAGATTTGCACTTGCAAAGAGGTTAATTGCAGTATATTAACCACTTACATCTATATTATATATACTTTATTACACTATACAATCATTTTTCTAACTAGAAATTCTGAATTTCACACTAATATTCAGTTTCAGTTTGGACTAAAAACTAGTAAAAAATTGTCAATGTTATTTAAACTGCATATTATGTATATAAGCTTTAGCAAAGAGCTGTTATAACCTCACTACACTCTTTTAGGCATGACTACATCAATCCTTACCTTCTTCTTTTTTAACATCTAACTACTACTGATCTGATTATTGGACTTTTCCAAACCCTTCATTCTCAACAATTAACCATGCTCAGCTTTGCTAATAAGGCCAGATCACTTCCAATACTAAATAGATATTATTCTATAAAATTACCCTGCAACTCTCAACTTTTATGCAATTATTCTGCTATTTAACCACACCAAGGTCTAATCTTCTCTAATGCACAATTATTCTCAAAGTTTAAAATATTCCACAAATACTTAGATAGTAGCCTCATAGTTAGTATAATAGTCTTAAAATTAGCTTTGCCTATACATCTCTAAATATCTTTTTATTCTTTTTCTTTTCTATTTTATTTTAAATTTAAATTTGATTTTAAATATTTTTATATCAGTCTTATTTCTTTACTCAAGTCTTTTTCATTTCCACCTTATTTTATCTATTGCCTTTATTTCTAACTCTCTCTCTTTTGATTTCTCCTTTTCTTTGACTTAACTTAGCTTTGACTTCCAATTTCCTGGCTTCTTTCCTTATTATTATTCTACTATCCTATTTTTATCTTATTTCTCTTCTCTTTTTTGCTTCTGCTTCAATTTTTTTTCCAATACAATTTTTCTTACTTCTTTATCTGCTTCTTATTTCTATTTTAATTTCTTTTCTTTAATTTTATCTCTCTATTCTACTTACTTTCATTTATTTACATTTCTTCTCCTTCAGTTTCTAATTTCTTTTTTTTTCCTCTTATAATTCCTGCCTACTTCCTTTATTTCCTATAATTCTTCTAGTGTCTAATACTGATGCTAACTCTAAACCTCTATATACATTTCTCTTTTTAGTAAAAGACAACTAGTAAATTCTTACTCAACAGAGTGAGCCCTTCAATTAACAGGATCTAACATAATATTAAGCCTCTTTCTATTTATTGGATTTTCTGAAAATAGTGATTTACATATAACTTATATAGGCTTTCATATTTTATAACATTGATTATTATAGCTAATTTATTTACAACTATAATATTAGAGCTTGTTTAACTACTTCCACTCACTAAAATCCTATAAGTGCATCTGCTGCACTTCATAAAAACTAATACTAGTTAATGAATCTGATAGGATATGCTATAGCCCCCTCAGTTAGTTAAAAACCCAAGCTTAACTAGCATACATTGGGCTCTCAACTTTTGCCCAATTTCATCAGTTAGCTCTATATTAGAAGACTTCTAATAACACTTCTAGCTCTCTGGCCTGCTTTAGTGCCAGTCCACATTAGTTCTTTCATGGCTATTTTGGCACCAGCCAGAAGCTATAAATACTTGCCTTATACCACTTTGGCATATCTGCAACTTCCATTCTTAGCACTTTCAACTATCCATATTATTATAGCCTCTATACAACTCTCTAAATAATAAAATCTGACTAGAGCAGGAAAAACCCTTTATCTTGGTAGTAAAAATAGCTAAAAATCTACAACTAATAATGCAATAAGATTTTTAAAAAGCTTCAAATTTTCAAATTGGAGTTTTTCCAAAAGGCCCATACCCTCTTGCAAAGTCTGGGATAGCCCACCACTATTGCCTTCCCAAAAATCTGAGTCAATTGGATTTTAATGTTTTACAAGCTTTAAAAGTAAGAAAACCCCTCTTCTTAAACTCTTCAAATCCTTAAAGGTGAGCTAGCACTATTAGAGAAACTGTGCAATTTAATTGACAAAATCCATATCTCACTATCTATAAGAAAGTTTGAGAACTTGGAAGACTCCACTTACTCATTCTACATATAACACCAAGAGCTTCTAAAAGTGCTGAGATTCATAGACAACTCTTTCCTAGAACTTGCTTAGTGACATTAGTAGAATCTGAATGCTATCTCTGCCTTCTTCCAAAAACTTAACCTCATTGATGAGCTATTTAAACAGGCAGCTGCATGTGAAATAGAACTGTTAACATGGCTCCAGGCCAACTTCATCAGCACTGACACCTTTTATATTTGAAGATAAGTTTTGAAAAAATCCTTCATCCCTACACCTAAATAGAACTGCCCTGCATATAACAATAACAATGAATCTATGCATACTCTCAGCTATATGTCAATGAGCTTCCAAACCTTCCCATGCATTTGCTTCATTCTAAATTATGAGATCTTCCTTCTTACCTCAACTTATACAACATTAAATAAATGCCACTAATAAAATATACCTCTTTACAATTTAATTTCCTCCTCTCTAAATCCTCAAAAATTTCCTAAGGCCTAATTCTCTCTTAGAGTTTGTCCTCCCTTCAAATAGCCCACTTCCTTCTAACAGACTTACAAAACTCTTACAAAATGAGGAACTTCTAGATGGCAAACTTTCTAGAGGCTAGAAACTAACTATTAGTGTATTGTTTCTTTTCAGAGGCTTAAAAAACAACTATTACTATGACTGCAACCTTGACAGACCATTCATTGGAGGCAAAAACTAGAAAGAAGTTTACAATGCACTGGTAAGGGAAGAATGCCTAGAAATTCAAAAATCAGAGTTATTTAGTAGTTATAACTCTTAGAAGTAGTAGATCTTTCTTGTATAGTGCCTGAACACCTTTTTGTCAGGTTCTGCTAACCCAGGGGCTCACTCTGTTAAGCAAGAGCCTACTAAGGGGCTGTCATGACCCTCCTCCGGAGTCCCCTGGGACAGCCCTGGAACCCCACCTGGGACCTTCTTTCATCAACCCCACAACATGCCCCACCCCCACAACTACCAATGCTGCTATCAGCCAACCCCCCCAGGAACCCTGCATTATGGACTCCGGGATCAACTGCTGGCAATGATTGGATCACATGGTCCGCTTCCAGCCATCATGCATCACAACTCCCTCTGCACCAATTGATTGCATGCCCCACATGCATGATCCAAGTATACAGTCCCAGCCCACTACTCAATGTCTCCTGGAAACCATTCCAGACACCCTGGAACCCTGAGACCCAACCCCACAGTACTTATAATGTAGTTCCCCACTGTATTTGCTAGTTTTTTGGATATTACCTGAATTGTTGCATGCCCTTTGCTTGACTGGTATGCACTGACTGGCACACTTTGACTGGCACACTCTGACTGGCACGCCTGAATAATTGTGTGCTCTAAGTTTGGTATGCACTCTGTGACTCTTAACTTGCTAACCAGGTCTTGTCTTAGAACCTCTGGTTTCGACTCAACCCCCACCAGCTCCCAGCCTCTGCAAAACACCCGAAACCCCGGATCAAGTTCCATTCCCCCCGGGACCACCCCCCCTGTCTGCATTTTGAACCCCGGAGCCTTAACCCCAGAGTTCCAGACACTTGGGTATTCATAGATCAAGTCCACCTTGTAAGGGCATTGCTTTCCCGGAAAGCCCCCAACTCAGCGGAACCTGACAGGGGTGCTTCAGGATTAGCAATTTATACAGGGAAGTTAGTAGATGGATAGAGAGAAACCGGAGATAAGATACAAGGAAGAGGAATAAGAAGATGAGATTAGGGATGGTAAGAGATAAAGAGGGAAGGTAATAGGAGGGAGTAGACCAAAAAGGGAGGAATCAAGTAGTAGGAGGTAGATAGGAATGAGATGGGAGATGGAGATAGCAAAGAGAAAGTGAGACAAAGCAGAGAGAAAGGAAATGGAGTTGAGCAGAGAAAGGTACAAAGATTGGAGGAGGGAAATGGAGGTTGAATAAAAGTTGGAGTTGAGATGAGTTGTAGACAGAGTCAAAATAATAGTTGGAGGTTGAGAGAGGAAAAAACCAGAAGTGTCAGGAGATCTTAAGGCAAAAAATAGAGGTGAAGACAGGAGGAGGAAGAAAGAGAGAGAAATGAGTCAAGACAGAGACAAAGAAAAAGAGATGAATTCAGGAAATGGATATGGATGACAAAGACAAGTTGTAGGTAATTTCAAGACTACTCTACTAGCTACCTGGAGCCCTCCCTATATACTCTGTAGGTCTTGGAATGGCAGAGGTGATTGTGCAGCAGTGGGGAGGATTGAGCAGTGGCAGGAAGGATCAAGTAGCAGCGGGACTGATTGCATGGAGATGGAAGGCAGGGCAATTGACTGAATGTTGTAGTGCAGGGGCAATGGGGGCAATCAAGCTGGAGTTGTGGAGAACTCCGAGTGCATCTAGGGGTGGGAAGATCTCGCATTCATCTATTAATCCATTGAAAAAGTTTAACTTAACTTTTCCCACAGTCTGTTCTTTCCTTATGTTTTCCCGTATCCCTTCCAAGTCTCCCAATCCTCCTGCTACTCCTACCACTCACTGAGTTGCTGACTTGGTCAAGTACAATGAGGCCCTATACCCTCAGAAACATGTGGGAGAGGTCATGGCAATCAACTGGCTGTATAGTAGGTGTGTAGTTAATCCTCCTCTGCCACTGCTTATTCCTCTCAGATCTCCTGGGGCAGCATACGTGGAGTCATTCTTCATTAGCTCTGGTCAACCCTGTTCCTCCAGTCTCCCCTCCCTCTGCCTCCCTGCCCATCAGTTCTCCTCCCCCCATCCCTCTGCAGATACATCTTGCTCCTTTAGCATCAATTCCTGTTTCCCCCATGCTTGTTCTGTCTTCCTCTGCTCCTACCTTCTACAATGTCCAGTGCATCCTCAACCAGCTTCCTCCTTCAGTTGCGCCAACTTGCAACTGGTGTGTGTTGAATGTGCCAGTATGCCTTCTCCTTTTATGTAGGTCATTTCTTAGTCCTCCTAGTGTAAGCTTTGTCATATGCAGGGTCAAGTCTGCATCTTTGCACTCCTCCATCCCCATTCCTGTCAGGGGTCCATGACCTGTGAGCTCTGTCATGCAAAGCATGCGCAATGTTCATTTAAGCTGCGCTGGATGGCTGTCGTGATCACAGAGCCTTGGGGTTGGGATGTGGAGTGGGTGTATGAGGTTATCGGGGGAAAAAGATATGTGCCCACCTCCAGGGCTCAGGTGGCGGATCTGAGTTCTAGTCACCAGTGGGGTCAGGCTGCTCCTTTGAGTGAATCAAATGGCCTTATGAGCAAAAGTGAGGTATCCAGTCCTGAGGAGAGCTCAAGTGCTGTGGGTGGGACTTGGTTGGCTTCCAAGGGCAAGGTTGATTCAGGTCCTGGGTTCAGGGAGGTCAGGGAGGATTGGGGCAAGGGAAGCTTGGTATGTCAGGGTAAGTGACATGCTTCTGTTTCTATGGAGGAGAGTTTGGTACTTCGGTGTAAGTGGCATGCTCTCGCTTCTCCCCCCATTATCTTGCTGGGGCCACCCAAGCATCCCCATCACAAACGTCCCTCTCCCAATTTGGACCGAGTTCTTGGGCTTAGGAATTGGGCTCTGGAGCAGGCTACTATAGACCTACAGTTGGAATTGGACGATGTCTCTGCCCATCTATTGGCTTGAGAGGCATGGCTGGCAATAATGGAGGCAAATTTGGCGATGTGTCAGGAGGCCTTAGAGGTGAGCAAGGGTTCATTAGCAGTGGTCCATGTGGAGCTGTTCGAGGTGAGGCAGCATCTGGCAGTGGAGGAGTCAGGGATTTTGGAAGGGGAGTTGGACATTCCCAGGATTTGGAGTGAGGAGGATGGGATGACTCCAGTGTCATTCAGGGAGCCCATGCTTCTAATGCCTCTGGGGGATATCAAGCAGGGAGGTCATGAGGTGGGAGCGGGTCTAGTCCAGATTGGGGCCATATTCACAGATGTGGGTGTGCAAGTGGCTGAGGCAGCCTCAGAGGGAGGAGGTGAGGTGAGGGCAACATTGGGGGTTTGGGAGGATGTGAGCATTCAGACGTCTTTGGAAGATCATATGGGGGACATTGACTGGCACCAGGATTTCTGCTGGTATCTTGGGTTACCCCCTCTGCCGCTGGCTCAGGGCAAACTCAACATCCAGTGGGAGTGGGCAGTGCCTTCTACCCTCATGACTCAAGTATTGGGGCTGAGTAAGTGCTGCTTCTGGTTGTTTTCCCAACCTGACCTTGATGCTCAAGTAGGGTGGATTTGTGCTCACTGGGAGCTCCTAGACAGCATCATGTCTGCACACTTGTTTGTGGAAGACAGGTTGGCACAAGTTCATCTGGAGTACTGCCTTCTCTAGGAGATATGAGAGGGCCTTCAAATGTTGGCCAATGTCAAGGTGACTCATTGTTGGCATTTCTTTGCAATGGCTCAGAGTATGAGTCAGGTCATAGTGAACATGGGGAAGCCGCTACCAAATACCATGGCCTTCATGAGAGAGGTGTGGAATGGAATGGCGGCCAAGATGGATAGGGAGTCCGGAGAAGGAGGGGGTTCATCAAGTGTTGGCAGGGTCCAGGAATCAAATGAGTCAGGTCAGAACTGAGGGAACTTGCCCCCATACCTACATTTTGTAATTTTACATGTATCTTGGACTTTTGTATTTTCATTGTTGTGACAAAAGCAAGGAAGCAAAATATTCATGGGAGTTGAATCCCTGGTAATTCCAAGAGACAGGAGTTATGCCCACAACTGTCCTTGTGACTCAGGGGATCCAAGGATCCCAGGGTTTCCCCAGAGAGTGTTGGGGGCATCCTCAAGGTGTTCTTGGGGTTCCCAGGTGTTGTCTTCCAGGCCATAACCTACTCATTGGACCAAATACACTACCCTTCCTTGGTGGAGCTAGGAGTCAAGGATTTTGTCAACTTTGTAGTGGAGCTCTCTGGCAGCTTCTATGGGGAGTGGGGGCTCACTCCAGTATCTGGGGAAAGTGTTTGGGTTGTGCCTGGTTAGGAGGTGCACATGAAAGACAGGGTGTATACCTTTCATTCCTGAGGGTAGGTCAAGTTGATAGCCATGGGAAGAGACTTTTTTTATAACTTGGAAAGGTCTGAGGCACTTGTGATTGAGTTTGAGCGAGGGCCACCAGGTTTTGATGTTTTGGCAATTGAGCCAAATGCGGGTGCCAACAGGCTAGTCCGGGGTGGGTTCTTGCTTTGAGTCAGCCTGTTTACTGTATGTCTGATTAGCGGTTTTTGATCTCCACATGGAAGTAGTCCTGGAGGGTTTGGAGATTGTGGGCAACTTTGTTAGTGGCATGGGAGGGGATATCTCGCAGAGAGACCGTAAGCCAGGGGTCGTCACTCTTGTTGGCAAAGAAGGGTGAAATTCTGGTGGCAGAGTGTGTGGTGTTATTGTACATGAATTCTGCAATGGGGAGTTCAGCACACCAGTCATTCTGGAGATAGTTAACATAGAGGCAGAGATACTGTTCCAAGGTCTGGTTGACATGCTCTGTCTGTCTGTCAGTCTCCAAATGATATGCGGTGGATAATGAGGATCTGATGTGAAGGGCTTGACAGAGCGATTGGCAGAACTTGGAGATGAATAGAGCTCCGTGGTCGGACATGATATTGTCGGGGAGGCCGTGCTTTGAGAAGATGTGCTGGACAAAGAGTCAGGTGAACTCTGGGGTGGTATTGGTGGTGTGGCATGGAACAAAGACAGCTTGCTTGGTGAGGCAGCAGACTACTACTAGGATGGCGTCATGTCCATCGGAGGTGGGGAGTTTGACAATGTGATTCATGAACAGGGAAAACCAGGGTTGTCGGCCAATTGGAAGAGGTTTCAGGAACCCAAAGGGTTGGTGTCAGGGCACCTTGGCTTGGTGACAGGCATCACAGGATTGTATGTACTGAATGACGTCTTTCTTGACTCCAGGCCAAAAGAACGTCCGATTAACGAGCTGAAGGGTCTTCTGGATGCTGGGGTGCCCTTGGAGTTTGTAGTCGTGGTGCTGTTGGAGGATGTCAAGTTGTAGTTTGCTATAGTCCAGAACATAGATCAGATCATTCTGGAGCAAGAGCTTCTAGTTGGGGGATAAGGAAAAGGGAAGGGGGGAGGACGCACCATCCCGGGGTTTTCCTGTGTATTCCAGGGGTCATGGTTGTGGAAGTACGAGTCGGTCAGAGCACTCTGGATCCAATTCAGGAGACTTTCCTCGTCAAGCAAGATTATGGAGTTGAGATGCTTGGGGAAAATAACCATGCAGTGGTTGAAGGCGTTGCAATTGGCTTTAAATGATTTCTTGGGGTAGACATCAGATCATCAGGTGAGAGCATCGGATTTCATGCCAAGTCGTCCTAGACAGTAGTTGATAGTAAAGTTGTACTCAGACAGTGTTTCGGACCAGCAGGCTTGCCTCCAGCTAAGTTGCTTTATGGTGGTAAAGTACTGGAGGTTGTTGTGGTTGGAGTAGACTTGGATGTGGTCTTGAGCACCCTCAAGGTAAGCACGCCACTGTCAGAAGGCTTTGACAATCGTGAGGAGCTCCTTGTCATAGATGTCATAGTTGAGCTCTGTGGGGATCATTGAGCAGGTGTAAAATGCCACAGGGCATAAGTCCTTACTGTCCAAGTCCATTTGGGAGAGAATCCTGGTAATGGCATAATCTGAGGTGTCACATTTGAGGATGATTGGGAGTGAGGGGTTGTAGTGATGGAGAATGGGGGCAGAGGTGAAGGCTTCTTCAGGAGTTCAAAAATGCTTTGACAGCCAGAATCCCAGTTCCAGGGGTAGTCTTTTTAGGTGAGTTGATTAAGTCATTTGGTGATTCCCAAATAGTTGTCAATGAACCACCTGTCACAATGACAAAAACATTGTTTATGTCATGAAAGATGTTGTTCATGAAGTATTGGAATGTGGCGGAGGAGTTAGTCATTCTGAAAGGCATGACAAAATACTTGAAAAGACCATACTGCATTCTGAACACTGTTTTCCATTCATGTTCCGGGGCAATCTGGACATTGTTGTATCTAGATCAGAAATCAATCTTTGTGTAGACTTTGATGCTTCAGAGGTAGTCAATCAAGTTGCCAATGAGGGGGAGCAGGTAGCAATTCTTCTTGGTGACCTGATTCAATCCGCAGTAGTCAACACATAGCCATAGGGAGCTGTCCTTCTTTTTGGCGAAAAGAATCAGAGCTCTGGCAGAGGATGCCAAAGGTTGTATGAATCCTTTGCTGAGCATGTCATTGAGGTACTCCTTTAGCACTCAGAGTTCCACTTCTGACATGTTATAGATCTTTCCAAAAGAGGGCGGCTTATTATCCTCTAGTTCAATCTGGTGATTGTAGTGGTGGTGAGGGGGTAGTTCCTTAGCACTACCTTCAGAGAAGACATTGGTGAATTTGTGATATTCCGGGGGTATGACCTCTTGCAGGATTTGTTCCTCCGATTTGGGTTCTGTGGCAACCTGATCAGATCGAAGATGCTCGCAGGGGGAGGTGGGGGAGATGTGGAGTTGGTAGGCCTTGGCTTCTGCCTGTACCAATCAAGTGAAGGGGTGTGCACCAATGAGTCAGATGTGGGGTTTTCCAGAGTTGGCATCAGTGCTTCTAAAGCTGCTGGGGTAGGGGAGCAAGTCGAGGGACCTGGATTGGGGTTAAAGGGGGCCCTGGTACTTGTTCCAGGGAATGTTAGGAGGGAATGTTGGAGGAGGGAAGAGTGAATGTTTACCTGGGGATATAGTCTGTGGCAAAACTTTGGAGTTGGCTGGGTCAGTTTTGGGTGTGGCAATAGCTTCACTCCCCTCTTCTTGGTCCCGGATCAAGGGTACTGGGTTAGGGTTGGTTGTCAGGACCTTTGGGTGGTCTGGCTTGATTGCATCCTTGATTGTTGGGTTGTGCTGTGACCTAAGTGAGATTTGTTGAAATTGCCTAATGGATGTATTTCACTATCCACTATGATCATCATTACATGTATTGTCCATGTGATTATACTCTATCACATGTATCCATATGTGATTATTCTTTATTCACATGTACATAGTTTTCTAGCAGTATATAAACTGTAGATACATCACCTGAAGTCCTCACTCTTTCTAACTTTGGACTTCAGGTTAGTAGCACTTGACTTTGTTCAATATACTCTTTCTGACTTTGGACTTCAGCTTTAGTGACAGTTTCTGTCCCCTGTGCTTTGCCTATCTTCAACAAGATTCCGGCAGCCAGTTGCACTTCTCTGGAATCAAATGTTATGGTTATAGTTTTTTAGTTGATATTGTTGAAGACAGGCAAAGCACAGGGAACAGAAACTGTCACTAAAGCATGTTTATATAAGATAAATTATCTAATC
>QLON01002485.1:0-20882 GCA_003313675.1 Termitomyces heimii | reverse complement strand
TGTTAACTGGAATATATTACTTATATATATTACACATACTAATCACTAGTGTATTTAGATATTATACTATATATTATTTATTCAGATGCTATAAGATACTTATTAAACAGTTAGAATACAAGATATTACTAATAAAAATGCCAGAATTCTGCACTCTCCTATTAGCTTAATAGTCTTTTCACTTATACTAGCATACTTTAATATTAATTATACTGTTTTTTTAAATTCTATTAGTATATCAAGGCAGTTAAAATACAATATTATATTTTTATGCAAAGTAGCATAAATTACCTTAAAAAGCCCTCTTTAAATTATATTAAATTAGCTATATTTATTAAAAAATCACTCTTTTAGAGATTTCTTACTCCATGTTTCTTTTTAGTTTTCAGGCCTTTTCACTCTAATTTATTTGCCTTCTATTGCCTTTATTAAATTTCTTACTATATTAAAGAATCAACTTTTTAAAAATCTCTTACTCCATGTTTCCTTCTAATTTTCAGGCCTTTCACTTTAATTTATCTGCCTTTTATCACCTTCTTCACTAGCTGAATCATGAAAACAAACTTCTTTATTAGTTAAGAGCCTTTGCCAAATTCTAGAAAATAACCAATCCAATTTCACATTATAATATAACATAACCATGACTGTGATGTCAGTCACACCAGTCACACAATATGACATCACAAATAACTATCATATAACTTGACTTTGAAATATTTTCTATTAATAGGCAGAGTAAATTCCCAGACTTGTTCTTTTTGAATTTTTTTCTACTGAAGTTGCTCTTATATATTAGCTAAACTATAAAAACAAACTTTTTTATTAATTTAAAGCCTTTACTAAACCTTAAAAAATAGATTACTTTAATAAGGGCTTTATTAAAGCCCTCATCAAAAGTGATCCAACTTATTTAGCCCCATAACTTAGTAACTATGTTATTTATAATGTGATTATAACTATAACATCAGTTATATCAGTCACACTATATAACATTAGCATGACAATGTTATATTATTATATGTGACAGTCATGTGACTCAATCTTAGAATATTTTCTATTAATAGCAGAATGAATCTTATATTATCTTTTATTAATATAACTTTGAATTTCTTCTGCTAGCTATGTAACTGAGCTACAGCTTCTAAAAGTTATCCTTACATTATTAGTAGCCTAAATATTGAAAAATCAGCTTATTAGTATTTTTATTTACTTTATACCCAGATCAGTCTTGTGGCTGTGCTCAAATCTGTAGAGATTAGGTAATTTATCTTAAATAATCAATAACAAAGCTGTGAGCTTTGCTATTAATAATAAATCAAGGTAATTACTGCAGATCTGATAGAATTATCAAAGATATAATTATATCATTAATAAAATAATCAGGTACTAAATGGGGTTGTGGCTGTGCAAAGCTCACAATTTACTGTGTCACCTTGATAATAAAATGTATATATCTTAGCAGAAGTATATATAAACCTCTACATATTGGATATTGTTATTTAATTAATCTACACACACTGAAAGTTGTTTAAAGATATTTCATGATGAACTAACAAAGACATCAGCAATTTGATGAGATAAAGCTAAAATTAGCTACTGGTGAAAATTGTGCAAGCTTCAGTAAAAATGCTTATATTTCAATAAAACAATTATTAAATCCTATTGTATTTAATATTGTTAAAAATATCTAATCAATTTTCATCTGAGCCTGCACTCAAAATTCCTAAAGAGTGAATATTCTAGGCCCAAGGCAGTAGTATACTTTAGGTCAATAGTTTGACATGCTTTTTGAACCTTCTTTTGGTATAATTAAGGTTACATTAACTAAAAATCAATAAACTCTATTATCCACCTATATATTTTATAAAAATACTTTGTGAAGTGTAGTTTAGCCCCAGAACTTAGTGAAAGCTGGTTCATTTATGATTATCTCTATTCAGACTAATTCAAATAACTTAATTTTGCATCATTATATCTCTCTATCTTTTTCTCTTTCTCTTTTTCTCTTCCTCCATTTTGCATCTCTTTATTTCTAAACCAATCTCTTCTTTCATTTTTGACTTCTTTTGCCTCCACCTTATCTTGTCTCAATTCAATTCTCTCCCTTTCAAGTGCTTTAAGTGCCTCAAGTCTTCATCTACTTTTTTAACTTAATTCATCTTTAATTCTTCAATCTATTTCAGTTCTCTTTATTTTCTCTATTTCTTTTCAGCTCTCTGTTTCTCTTCTTCTATTTTCTCTATTTCTTTTCAGCTCTCTGTTTCTCTTCTTCTATTTTCTTATACTATTCTTTCTTCCATCTTTTTCATTCTTATTTCCCTTTTCTTCCTTCTTACTCTTTTCCATCTCTGGTTTTACTAACTTATTTTGTTCTACTTACTTTCACTTCATTTCAACTCTGTTTTACATTTATCTGTTTCTTTTAAACTACTCTTTCTATTTCTGATTTTTCATTCTCATCCTTTATTTTACATTTTTCCCATTTTCTTTTTCATATCTTGTACTTTTCTCCTTTTTTCTCTCAATTTTCTTAGCTTTAATTTAATTCCTTGCTTTTATATAAGTATCTCTTTTTGGTGAGATCTAACTTATAGGTTCTTGCTTAACTGAGTGAGCCTTCATGTCAGTGAGACTTAATATAATATTGAAACTTCTTCTAGCCATTGGATTCCCTAAAAATAGTGATCTATGCTCAATCCACCTAAGCTTTTACAGCCTACACTATTAACTAATTGTCAAGTTCTGCTGACTCAGATTACTATATTGAGCAAGAACCTACTAGTTAGCTCTTACTAAAAAAGGAGACTTATATAGAGGCCAGAAATTAGCACCAGAGTTAAGTACTAAGAGAAGTGTAAGAAATGGGGTAGAAGAGTAAACTGCAAGAAAAAGCAGAAAGTATGGAAAAATATGAAAGGAGTTAGGGAGTCAAAGTGAAAGTATTATAAAGAGAAATGGAGACATATAAGTAGGCAAATAGAGTTTAGATGGAAATAGAGATTAAGCAAAAAAAAATAGAAGGAAAACTAAACTGGAGGAGAAAGAGAAGAAGGGAAGACAAAAAGAAATGGGTTAGAAGTAGAATGGGAGGAAGAAATGAAGGTAAAATGATAGAGTAGAACTAGAAAGAGGAAATTGAAAAGATTAGAGAGGTTAAAGCTAAGTCAAGTCTAGAGAAAGTAAATCAGAGTAAAGAAAGAACTTGAAAAGCTAAAAATAGTGATGAAAGTGATGGATGAAATAAGGCAGAGGCAAAAAAAGCTAAGGAAGAAAAAAAAATTGATTTAAAGAAAAGGATAGAATAAATTAAATAGGATGAGAAAATAAATATAAATAAGACTGAGAGTGAATGGAAAGACTAGCAAAGTATAGGCAAATATCAAGACTATCATACTGATTACAGAGCTCCTTTTTAAGTATTTATGGGATATCTTGAGCTTTAGAAGTGATTGTACACTGGATAAGATTTAGTTCTATTAAAAAAGCTGGGCATAGTCTAGTTGTTGAGGAGTGGTAACTATGGAAAAGCTCAGTGATCTTGGTGATTGGATTAGTGATGGTTAAATATTAGAAAAGAAGAAGACAGTGAATCAATGTAGTTATATTTAGGAGAGTGTAGTGGGGCCATAACACTAATATAGTTAACTCATCTACAACTACAACTATAAAGGCAACTTCTGGAGGCTGTGGCTCAAGTACACAGCTAGTAGAGGGGATCCAAAGATGTATTAATAAGAATAATATAGGTATAAATAATAAGGTGCTAATCTAGCAGAGAAAGATTTAAAGAGAATAAGTTTAAGGATTTACTTTGCTATTAATAGAAAATATTCCAAGGTTGAGTATTATGCAGTGTGACTGATGTGACTGATGTCATAGTTATGGTCACATCACAAGTCATATGATTACTAGGTTATGAGGCCATGTGAGTTGGATCTATCACAATCCCACTATACTCTTCTAAGTATAACTATAGCTAACTTTACACCTTTCCTTCTTTTCCAATACCTAACCATCAATGATTTAATCACTTGGCTTTTTTGAAGTCACCACTTCTCAAAATCAGACAATACTCAGCATTTTTGATGGAGCCAAATTACTCTTGATACTATGTAATTACTTTGCAGCTTCTAATTCTTATATAATCATTCTGCCACTTAATTATGACTTCCCTTATTTTCTGATATCTAACCATCATTGATCCAATGATTGAACTTTCCCAAACTCTCTATCTCTAATAACCCAACTACACTTAGCTCCCCTGGCAAGGCCAGATCACTCCTGACACCAGACAAATACTACTCTGCAATCATCTCATAGCTCCCAACTTTTGTGTAATTATTCTGCCACTTAATCATGTCAAGGCCCAATCTCCTCCAGTGCACAATCACTTCTGAAGTCTGAGACATCTTGCAGGTACTTAGATAGTAGCCTTGTAGTCAGTATGAGAGTCTTGATATTAGCTTTGCTTACATATCTCTAGGTCTCCTATTTGTTTTCTTTCTCCTCTATATTATTATTCTCTTACATCTGTCTCATTTTTCTCCTCAAGTCCTTTTCTATCTCTGCCTCATCTCATTCATTGCCTTTATCTTCATCTCTCTCTCTCTTCTCCTTTTCTCTGATTCTCCCTTCTCCTTGATTCAACTCAGCTCTGACTTTGAATTTTCCAGTTCTTTTTCATGTTATTGCTTTACTATCTCCTTCCATTTTCTTTCTCTCTCTATCTACCTCTCTCCATTACCTCTGCTTCATTTCCTTCTCTAATCCTATCCTCCTTTCTTTCTTACCTGCTTCTTACTCCTGTCTTGACTCCTTTCTCTATTTCTCTATCCTACTTACCTCTGTTCTATCTATTCTTTTTCTTCTCTAGTCTCCAACTTTTATTTCCTTTTTTCCATAATTTCTGCCTATGTAATTCTCCCTCCAACCTCCATGATCCTCCTGGTGTCTAACTCTAGTACCAACTTTGGACCTCTGTGTATGTCTCTCTTTTTAGCAAGAGACAACTAGTAGGTTCCTGCTCAACAGAGTGAGTCCCCAGGTTAGTGAGACCTAACACAGTTGACTAGCATTCAAAGGTGTCACAAATAAGGTGAGACAGTTGTGTAGTATAGCAAGCACCTTAACAAGTGGCAAATTCCCAGTGAAAGCTAAGGCATATATGCCTCTGAAGCAGAATAGCAGGGTCAAGCAAGCTCCATCAGGCTTAGCTACTGCTAGAATTACAGAATGTCTCCTTGAAGAAGTGCTAGAGAAGCTTGCAGCTCCAGAATTTGAGGCATTGCAATGGCCTGGCAGAGAAGGGGCCAATCAATTTACTGGCTGCCCAGAGGAGAATATAGATTTGTCAATGGATAATAACATTGAAGCAGAGGATCAGCAGTTAAAGATTATGTATATTGTGCCAAGCATGACTGGAGCACTATGCTGTGGCATATGTAATAGCACTTAGTTGATAAGAGCATGAGGTGCCCTATATATTCAGTATGAAATATACTGGACTGATTGTTTGTATCTTGCTGCTAGAGCTTCAGTTGTATCTGCAGTACAAGGCTGCAAAGCAGTTGAGGAGATTAACTCTCTAGAGCCAGATGTCAAGGAAATGCTCCATTTGCTACAATCAACAAATTAGAATAGAGCTAATTGAGGCTCTAGCACAGGCATAAAAAGTGCCTGAGGTAAACAGAATAAATAATTTTCAGATGCCAGCTACTAACAGGTAGAGAGAGGAATTCCCTCATGTGCATGTTTACAAAATCAGGGCAGGCCACTCCAGCTTGTTTGGGCAAGCTAGCATAGCATACAAAGTGGAGAGCAAGGAGTTGGCTTTAGCTCGGGAGTACTAAGTAAATCTTGGTCTTTATCAGATTTAAACTAATTCTAGCTTCTTGAAAGGGAGCTGTACTAACTGACCAGGATATTAATTTTGAGGGCACTAAGCTTATCAATGATATGCATTAACACTTTGTTGCTCAGGCCTAGAAGAATTAGTTGTCTCTAGAAGCAAGGTGATATCACAATTATATTTGAGGAGACTTCCTCAATTGGGATCAAATGTCAAGGATAAATGCTAATGGTAGATATTAGAGCAAGCACCCTAGATCTGTCTTCTAGGGAGAAGGCACCTATGGGCTCAGCAGAGAAGGATTAAGTTGCTTTTAGCAGAGTGAAAGGAGGAAATTCCTTCCTCAAGAAGCAAACTTAGTGACTAAGTCACCTGGATAGCAGGAAGCTATATGCATGCATAGAAAAGCAATGCATACAATGCTGATAGCTCCATCTTCCCTGTCTCCCAACTGGCTATCCTCACATAGAGCCACAAATCTCAACACATGACTTTTGCATGTATAGGTGGCTTTGAAGTCTGCAAGCCAGGCTTCCTAACAGAAAGACTAAGAATTTAGTTCTGGGTTGTCCAAGCCTGTAGTAATAATGGAAGACTACTAGTGCACTGACCATGTCAGATATGACTGCACCTATAAAGTTTTGTACTTATTGTTTTTGAAGAACTCAAATTCTGCCACAGTGACTACCTGCTCAGCAAACTGATCTATCAGCTGCTTTGTTTGCTATTGTACACCTTGGGTGATTTGATCCTTAGGCTTGTGGCACCTGCTGCATGTAGCATGTGTTAAGTTGAACCTTCATATTCTGCTCAAGCTGCTGAATAGTTTGCTCCAGTTGCAGGATGCAAGCAAGCACAGCCATCAACACATCATCTTAGCTTGCATGTGTTGTTATTTGCAATTGCATGGCTTGAAAAACCCTTGCCACAATCCTATCAGCCATTGGGTCTGTTGCTACTATATTCTTGTGCTCTATCAATGTAGAAATCAGAAGAAAAATTTATTACTATCTTAGTCCAAGTATAAGGCTATGGACAGTGGGTTGCAATGTGAAGCATCAATAGCACTGAGAACAGAATATATTATGGTAGGTTATCATGAATATAACATATCTGAGAACAGAATGGACTAAGACCAGGAAAATATAACACAACTAACTACAGAATCATGTGTACTGTGATACCCAACATGTGACTTTATATAAACCAGTCTGCTTCCATATTTACTTCCATGTTGTGACCCAATCTGGTGGCTTTCTCATCCTGCAACTTGTTATCAAAAGCTTTTAGTTTTTATGGATATTGTTTCATTTTGTAACTTAAAAGGTTGCATGATTAAAAAAAACTGTGGCCTAAACTATAAGTATCCCAAATGGTATCCACTACTGAGATATTGCAAGGTGATATAAAGATAAGCAAAATAAAAGCTTAAATATGGAAATGATGCCCATTGACCTTTAACCTCCAATACTAAATGAAGGTAGTACTGCATATGGAGATGATGATTATTGGAATAGAATGCTGCGGTATGTGCATGCACAGTTGCAAATGGTAAATGGTGAAAAATAAAGGTCGATTGAATTAGAGAGTAGGCATGCAGGGAGAGGCTTCGAAGGTACAATGCATACAATGGAGTAGTTAAAGGTATGTTTACAATGCTAAAAAGAGGTCAGGCTGATGAGCAAATGATGTGGGCAGAGGCCAACTTACATTGAATACAGCTTTACTGTGGGAAAGGCAAGAAACTAGAGCCTATGCAATTATGCAGTAGCTCTGCTGATTTGAACTCCAGTTTGCTGCTTCTTTGTACACAGGGGATACTAATGAGGTAATATCCTCAACATGTTCCGAGACAAAGAGAGCAGAGAGCATTGTGAAAGAGTCCATGATATACTTGAGTGGAGAGCAACTTAGTGATGTGCTTAGACTGACAAGAGGTGCTTGTGGTAAACACTGTTAGACACAGGATCCCTCAACATCTCTTATATAGTGAGACACTTATTGTCTGTCTGTAGATAGTTCCAGTCCACCATAAGGCAGGCTGCATGTAGCATTGATTCTTTCATACCAGATGCAATGATAGATGTATATTACAATACTGACAATAAGCTAAGTCAAAGAACTGTCAGCATTATGTAAGGGATAGTGACTTCTCTTGGGAGAATAGAGTCAAAAGAGAGATCTATCTCTGGAGAGACAATAAAAAATCTGTGGGAATGGAAGAATGATGTTTACCATTGAATAACTGTCTTGTAATATGCACCTCCTTGTGTCAACAAAGAGTCTGATTAAGAAGATTGAATTATTGTTCTATATGTTTTGTCTGAGTCACTTGATTTGATCAGCTGAATTTTACAGCAAAAGCAAAAACTTTATTGAATTGTGCCTTGGAGCTTCCAGCTCCTTCATTGAAACACTATTGACTTGATTGTTCTGACCATGATCATACTTTCCACTTAGGTCAGAGGGAGCAAGACATATTCTACTCAAAAAGTCATTCAAGAAATATAGGTATGTAAAGGAAATCATAATGTACCATAACTATAATATATCAGTTGAATGAGAGGGTCATTGTCTCAATGTGACTTTACCCTCATTTTGGACTCATTCTGAGTAAAGAATACCATTCAAAATTATCTATAGTTAGCATGGAACCTAATTGGAGAAAAAGGAAGGCAATATGGGATTTGCTGGTATAAGATAACAATTCTTGCAATACATGACAGCTTTGTGAAATTACACTTACATTTTGCATGGAGAATATGACATTAATGAAGAATACCATACCTCAGGAATATATCTTAGCATTTTTATTATCACAATATTTCCATGATATTCCAGCAGGAACACATAACCTGCCCTCTAGCAATGTTATGGCTTGAAGCCAAGCTTGCACATCATTAAGTACAAATATGATGCTCTGCTTCTTAGATTGACGTAGTAGATTAGTAGCAGTACATTAGAAATTAGACCTTAAGGACAGTTATAAGTTTACTCCCTCAGTCCAGTATAAGTGACTATCAGTTATAGGTTTATTCTATGGATGCAGTCAGTTTGTGTGATAAACACATTACCTCATGCCTCAGTCCAGTATAAGTGACCTGAGGTTTGTCTAAGGCAGTCAAGTATATATGGGTGTTGTGAATAATGAGAGAAAATGTGAATATTGAAAAAGTATTGAGATCTGTGGCCAAGGCATTATAAGCACATGATTAAAGAACAACACAATCATCTTTCATAGATATCACACTCATCACATTCACATAGACAATGCAGAAGGTATAGTTATATATATTACAATACCTAATGAATAGCACTCTCAGTCATTATAACACAGACTGAGGGTAAAAGGAGAGATATGTGCAGATACTCTAATATTGCCTTTGTTAGTAGGAATACTCTGTGAAATACAAAGCATGCTATAGATACTGCTATGCATCAAAGAACTACCATGTCCATGCATTGGAGTACTTCTGAGTCAAAGACCATTCAAGCCAGCAAAAGCTGCTAAAGGAAATATTTGTAAATGTTTTATGTGCAAAGCAGCAAGAAGCTCTTCAACTCTAGAATCTATTAGTTGCTAAGAATAATGTAAATTAAGAGTGGTATATCTATCCTATATTTGAGCACTAAGGTTCATGTGCACATAAAGCAGAATAGTAATTACATGTTTTTTAGTAAGTTGGGCAACTAAAATCTATGCTTTTACTTTTTAAAGCTAAGGCACAAACCTTCTGGGCAAGATAGATACAAGATAGATACAAGAGTGGTAGATGATATAATGCAAGAGTTAAGAGATGAGGAAGATGCTATAGTTTGAGCAGCTTCACAAGTGGTGAAAGTATCAGTTTTATCAACATTCATATTATCTGGCTCTTTTTAACACCTTATCAACTGTTAGGACTCTTAAAAAGTGTCTAAATACTATCTCTCCATATTTATAGACTCAAACAAAGCATTATCAACTCTTTGTTTAAAGTCATTCATAATGGAGGACTGCCTTGCCCACTTTTTCTCATCTCTTCCCTCCCACTATTTCATCAACTATTAGAACCTTCAAAGAGCATCTAAATGCTAATTCAAACAAATCATCATGAACTCTTTATTTGAAGTTATTTATAATGGGGAGCTGTTTAACTCACTTCTGTCACCACTACTAAGAGTTCTCTTATATATATGCTAATACTATGATTTATCTGCCTTTTTGCCATTTATGTGTTTCTTTTTTTTTAATGCATATAGCTGACTTCATGCAGGCAATACTCTGTGGTGGTGAAGACCAGAGCTCATACAGCTGGCACTAATGCCCCAAATGGACTTGTTTATACTTATGCCATCTTGTACATCAGAATTGTCACAATAAGCAAGCTTCCTAGCTATTTACAGACAACAACATAGTTTAGCACCTTATTCTTCATAATTCTCTCATTTATTTTGCCTGCCTACCCACTATGTTACTAATACTACACTACAGGCAGAAAGACATGCCATGTGATTCAGTTCTAGCTTTGGTTCACTATGCAACATATTAATTTATTGGCTGTCCATATTCTTTTCATATATGGCTTTCTTTTTTGCAGCCTATAATTGTCATGACCCCCCTCTGGAGCCCTCTAGGATAGCCCTGGAATTTTATCCAGGACCCTCTTTTATTAACTCTGCAATGCACCCCGCCCCCACAGTGTAAGGGCAACCTCTGGAGACTATGGCTCAGTTACACAGCTGGCAGAAGAAGATCCAAAGTGTATTAGAGTATGTACTGACAATATTGTAATAACTACTCACTTAGCAGAGGAAGATCCAAAGAGAACAAGTCTAGGGATTCCCTATGCCAGGGTTGGATGCTTCTGGGGCTTCTGAAGCATGGGAAACAACTGTATAGTACAACAAAACCTTAAAGAAGCATGGAAAACAACTGTACAGTACAATAAAACCTTAAAAACTCGAAAATTGACTAACCAAACAACAGTGCAAACAAGGCAGGAAAACTCCGGACTTTAGAAGTCAGAAAGGCAAACTCCGGCTTATGTAAGCAGCCTGGAAGTGGTGCTGGAGGGTCCACACTTGTCTGAATGATAGCTAAAGAACTAGAGCACATCAAAGGTTGAAAATAGTGTTAATAAATAGTGTTGAGAGAATGGAAACAACACCATGAGAGAAGATAGAAGAAGTAAGAAATGAATGAAAGGAGAGTGAAGGAATAAAAAGTGAAAGAAGAAGGGAAGGAAGGAAATGAGGAGTCCCCTGACATGAGCTGTGAAAACAAATCTTTAAATTTGTCTTTAAATTTGTTGAGCTATGGAAACCAGCTTTTTTTAGGGCTCAGTTCTATTTTTACTAAATTTTGGGAAATAAATCACTTTTAAAGCTCTCATCAAAAGTGATCCAATTTATATAGCCTCATAACCTGGTGACTATGTGACTATGTAACCTGTGACATGACTGTGACATGGTCACATCAGTTACACTGCATAACATCTGCATAACAATATCACACTATAATTATCACATGATTCAACCTTAGAATATTTTATACTAATTGGCAAAGTGGCTTCTTAGACTTGTTCTTTTTAGATCTTCCTCTGCTAAGTTAGCACCTTATTATTTGTATTTATCTTATCTTATTAATATACTTTGAATATCCTTCTGCCAGCTTTGTAACTGAGCTACAACCTTCAGAGAATTTCCCTTACAACACCTTTAAGAACTCATGAACTCTTTGAGCTATATCTTCTACCTTCTGCTTCTCACCTCCTTTTTTTTGCCTCCTCTTCTGCCAGCTTTTGAAAAAAGCTTTAACTTGCTGCTTCACATGCTATTGCTAAAGATAGTCTCTTTGCTCTCCTCATTGACTCTATTTTTTTACAAATTGATTAGATGCAATTGCAAACTCCTTCTTTTTGCATTTCAACTCATTTGTAAGTCCATTTTTGAATTTTAATCTTGTGCTGTAGTTTTGGCTGAAAAGTGTAACAAAACACTCAGACTTCCAATTTGCAACTCAAACTCTACCATACAATGCCGCCATCACATGCATCACAACTACCATCAGCCAACCCCCCTGGGAACCCTGCATCACAGACCCTGGGATCAGCCACTGTCAACCATTGGATCATGCAACCTGCTCCTGGCCATCATGCATCACAGCTCCCTCTGCGCCAATTGGTTGTGCACCCCACATGCATGATCCAAGTATATAGTCTCTGCCTATTACTCAATGCCTCCCAAAACCCATCCCAAATACCCTGGAACCCCGAGACCTGACCCCATAATACTTATAGCATAGTTTACCATTGTATTTGCTAGTCTTGATATTACTTGAATTGTTGCATGCCTCTTTGCTTGACTGGTATGCACTGACTGGCACACTTCAACTGGCACACTGGAATAATCATGTGCTCTAAGTTTGGTATGCATTTTATGACTCATAATTTACTAACTGGGTCTCATCTTAGAATCTCTGGTTCCAACTTGACCCCCTCCAACTCCCAGCTTCTACAAAACACCTAAAGCCCCAGATCAAATTCCATTCCCCCAGGACCACCCCCCTGTCCACATCTTGAACCCTGGAGCTTTAGCCCCAGAGCTTCAGACATCTGGGTATCCATAGATCAAGTCCGCCTTGTAAAGGCATTGCTTTCCCAGAAAGCCCCCGACTTAGCAGAATCTGACAGTAATGTAGTTAGCTCTGATTTAAAAAGGCAAAAATGAAAGAACATTGTATTTCTGTGTACCTATGCAAGTGTTGAAGATGCAGCAACAACATTGCAGCTGACCCACTATTTCTCATAAACATTAAGTATATTTAAAAAAGGTCAGAATATAAATCATAAAAAAATAGATGTACAAACCTGCAGCATAAACTGTATATAGAGGCTAATAAGCTAGCTGCTTCTTACCTTCAATATGTATAAAAAGTATGCTATTATATAGTTAATAGCTCTCAAGTCTTCTTCTGACTAATTAATATTACTTAACACTGCCTGTTTTTGACAGCCTTTTTTGTAGCAGCAGCATCCATTGCCTCCTTGATGGCCCACCTATGCTCATACTCCTTTTAGCACTAGTTTAAGAAGTACTTGCAGAAGAGGTATCCATTATAAGAGAGCAAGAAGATAAAACAACAAAAGTAGTAAAGGCAGTAGAAACAGTGGAAGTAGTAAAGGCAATAAAGACAGTAGAGGCAGTAAGAGCAATGGAGGCAGTGGAAACAGTGGAGGCAGTGGAGGGATGGAGGAATATGGCTAGGCAGCAATAAAGAAATATTGAGAAGAAATCAATTACAAGCAATGAGCAAGTGCATAGTTAGAATAGATATATTAAATACAATTAATGCAGTGCAATTAACTAGTGTGTTTTGGAGAATAAGAATGTCTGTGAGGACATTGATGTGGGTTTATTAATCATTTCAAAATTTGATAAATCATTTGAAGAGCTTCACTTAAGCTCACCAACCATATCTTTCATGCATTCTTCATATTATTAAGTGATGCTAATTATGCAAGTGAAGAATTCATGGCTGCTACAACCTCTTCAAGCATATATAGTGTACTTATATTTCAAGAAAGCCATTTTTGCAGAGAACTGCAAGTGTGTTAAATATAGACAAGAAGCTTGTGTGGATTAGTAAATATTGAGACAGAGAAAGTGCAATTTGGATAAAAAACATTTAAGGCAGGATATTTAGGATTTGGAAGGGTGTCAATATAGTTGAACTTAGTGATATATTTAGAAGCCAGCTAGCTAGCCCACCAGATGCTTGTCAATTTACCTTCTAAATTTATGTAAAATAAACTATCACATCAAAATACATAAATTAAAGGCAACACAAATATATCAAAGTACTAATAATAGTAAAAAACATAGTAAACAGAGGTAAGACGCAAATGCTTATATAAGCAGGTGCACTAATGATTTTCACCACACAATCTCTTAACTGCTTGTAGTATATAATCTCTTCATTGCCTCCCTAAGTATATTAGTTGTTTTGTTTCTTATAGCTTCTCTTCATTGTCTTTTTATTGCTCCTCCCTACCACCCTGTCTCACCATTCCACTGCCTCCCTCTCCCTCTGGAACATTTAGACTTTTCAGATGTGAAGTTACTAAAATCTGCACCATCTAACTTATTGCATTCAAAATTAACATTATCTCACTTAAGTCTCTAATTATAATATTCTTTCAGCATTTGTCAAAGGCATAGCTGCATCAAGCATTTGCAGCTCATGTTGAGCATAAGGTTTATGTAATTTTAAAAGAAGATGTGGAATTGGAACCTTTTGTGCCCTTAAACATTGATGATAATGGCATGATGGATGGTTGGCTAAATTTCATAATGTTTTAACAGAAATTGAAGGTTTGGATGCCTCTCATTTAAATTAGTCTGATAGAGAACATGCTTAACAACTGGTTGCACATAAGACAATAAACTAAGACTGGTTTAATTCAGTGAGTCTGCACTCTAAGCTGTAAACTAGTAACTTTATTACATCTACTATAAGTCATGTGAGTTCTGATTTATTCTTTCTCATGTGAACATTGATAATAAAGAAATATATCAATCTAAATGGGATTTACATTATAATGATAGTACCTTCAGAAAGTTTTCCAAAAGTATAAAAAAGTTATGCAGGACTAATCTCTCCTTTATTTCCAAATGTCCTTCTTGCCTCCCATTATTATTAATATAGTCCTACTCAACTTAAATGCAGCTCTAAGCAAGCACACCACAGACACAGTCCAAACCCCAACTTTTAGCCCAGATTCTACAATGGGCAGCCTAGTTAGCATTACTAGTACTGTTAGAATCATTGAGGCCTATAGAGAGAGGGCATTTTCATTTAAAAGTTTACATCACAATATACCTGAGTAGGTTGCCCTGAAATTCAAGGGCAATGTTGACAAAATATTGAAAGTCCAGTATCTAGGAGGAGGCAATGAAATATATCTTTACTAAACTAAGAGCAGAATGGATATTTAAAGGTTTATCCTCTAAAAGCTAGCTAAACTATGTAACTTTTCCCCCAACTCAAAGTGGTTCTTTTTTTAAGCTGAGAGACAGCAGGATAATGATGGACAATGCATTTTATATATCTCCATAGCATGAGTATTTGCTAATAAAATTCTCAGAAACAATTACTATGTAAGTATAAATATATATCTTGCTTTTCCTGCCTTTGAACTTGGTCCAACTAATTTATACAAGACTTTTGGCTTTGAAAAGCATAAAGTGGAGGAAATTCATGCACTAGCAGTTATAAGAGAATTAACATAGATGAAACTACTATTACACAGTGCAAAGTTTAAGATTTTGCATGAAGATACTTTTAACTAATTTTTGAAATCTCTATGTAACTAATTTTCCAAAGAATTATTTTGTTGTTTTCACTTACAACATTTCATAATATTACAGTTATAGTTGTGTCACAAGTCACATAGTTACTAGGTCATGAGGCTGTCAGGTTCTGCTGAATTGAAGGCTTTCTGGGAAAGCAATGCCCTTACAAGGTAGACTTGATCTATGGATATCCAGGTGTCTAGAGCTCTAGGGCAAGGGCTCCAGGGTTCAAGATATAGACAGGGGGTGGTCCCAGGGAATGGAACTTGACCCAGGGCTTCTGGTGTTTTTGTAGAGGCTGGGGGTTGGAGAAGGTCAAGTTGGAACTAGAAGTTCAAAGACAAGACCTGGTTAGTAAATTATGAGTTGCAAAATACATACCAAACTTAGAGCATGTAATTATTCCAGTGTGCCAGTCAAAGCATGCCAGTCAGTGCATACCAGTCAAGCAAAAGGGCATACAACAATTCAAGTAATATCAAAGCTAGCAAATACAATGGAAAATTATGCTATAAATACTATGGGGTCAGGTCTTGGGGTTTGGGGTTGTCTGGAATGGGTTCTAGGAGGTATTAAGTAATGAGCAGGGACTGTATACTTGGATTGCACATGTGGGAGCACACAATCAATTGGCATGGGGGGAGCTATGATGTGTGATGGCTAGAAGCAGGTAGCATGATCCAATGGTTAATGGCAATTGATCCTGGAGTCCATGATGCAGGGTTCCTAGGAGGGTTGGCTGATAGCAGTTGTGATGTGTGTAATGGTGGTGTTGGCAGCTGTGGAGGCAGGGCACATTGTGGGGTTGATGAAAGAGAGTTCCAGGTAGGGTTTCGGAGCTGTCCTGGGGGACTCTGAAGGGAGGTTATGACAGGAGCCATGAAAGTTGGATCAGCAAAGATTCTAAATCAAATTAGAGTAAAAAAGCCTGGAAATTGAAAGGAAACATGGAGTAAGAGACCTCCAAAAGGGTGATTCTCTGATAGAAGTCAGGACTTGCAGAATAATTGTGTGAAGCAGTGTTTGTGAAGTATTAGAAGTGATTTAGCCACAGTGCAGGAGAGTTAAAGTTGTCTGAAGTGCAAAGAAGTTGTAGCCTATATAGTGATGAGATTTAGGCTACACTTACTGCTATTTAGCATAGTTTGACACAGGTTTCTCTGGCAATGGATAACTTCTTTATTATAAAACACAGTAAAATATGGCTGTTAATAGCAGCAAGCACATTAACCAAGCCATCCATTATTGCCAACATTGCTTCACTAATTATCTATTAATGGAGAGATTAAATCATAAACTCATATAGTATATGCATTAAGCATAAGGGCAACCTCTGGAGGCTGTGGCTTAGTTATATAGCTGGCAGAGGGAGATCCAAAGATGTATTAATAAAGGTAAGATAGGTATAAATAGTAAAAAGCTAATTTGGCAGAAAAAAATTCAAAGAGAACAAGTTTAAGGATTTACTCTGCCTGCTAATGGAAAATATTCTGAGGTTGAGTCACAGGACAGTCACATGTGACATTATACCATGACATCACAGTGTGACATTGTCATGCTAATGTTATACTATATAACTAATGTCATAGTTACAGTTATGTTACAGTGTAAAATTGGATTACTTTTGATAAGGGCTTTATTAGAGCCCTCATTAATAGTGATCCATTTTCCAGGGTCTGGAAAAGGCTTCCAACCAATAAAAAAGTTTGTTCTCATGGTTCAGCCAGTGAAGAGTTTGACAAAGGCAATAGAAAGTAGATAAATTAGAGTGAAAGGCCTGAAAATTAAAAGGAAACATAAAGTAAGAAATTTCTAAAAGAGTGGTTCCATGATAGTAGCAACTACTAACTAACATTGTACAAATGTTTTACAATGACAGTTAAAGGCACTTACCAAAGAATTGTCTATTAAGCACAAGTCTTACTGCATTTTGACTTAATTAATAGTAAATTCATTACTATATACAACTTTATTGTTTATTTACAACTTTGAAACCCTGCTAATTTTCAGTCAAGGCAATCTTAGTTACACTAAAAGAAGGTTAAAAAAGCATATCAAACTATTGAGTTAAAGTATACTATTACCTTGGGCCTAAGATATCCACTTCTTGTGAATTTTGAGTATAGGCAATTAGCAACCTGCTAAATGTTACAAAATCTCTCTCTATTTATATTATTTTTCCTTCTTGTGATGTATGATATTTTCTAGCTATTCTGGGCTATTTCCCAGCTATTAAGCCTCCATTTTCTGGTCTCAAGAGACTTAGTATAAATTTTCCTAGCCAAGAGAGAGTTCTTCAATGTTTTTAATGTTTTAATTCCATAAATCATTAATATCACCCTCAGTTTATTATTAAATGCCTTTAACCTTTTTTTATCAAGTGCAAATTAATTAGATGTTTCCAACAATATCAAGCAGGGTAGGGTTTAGTGGTGGTCATGTCAAGATATAAGCATTTTACTAAAGCTTGCTCAATTTTCCTCAATAGCTAAATTTAGCTTTTCCCATCAAATCACTGATTCCTCTATTAGTTTGCCACAGAATATCTTCAAACAACTATCATTGTATGTGGATTGATTATGCAATCAAAACAATACTCAATATGTAGGGGTTCACATGTATTTCTGCTGAGATATGCTTATTTTATTGTCAAGGTATTATACTTTCCTTAAGATAAGTCATTTGATCTCTGAAAACTTGAGCATAGGTCATGTGATCATTATCACATGATTAGTTTGGTTGCATATATCACATGACTATAGTCACATGATTGATTTGAGTGTGCATTAGATCAAAATACTGATAAGCTGATTTTTTAACATTTAGGCCACTGATAAGGCTGATCTAACATGATATGGAGAGAGCCTTTCAAGGTAGTTCTGGCTATATCATTTTCCTACAGTTTTTGGCAAAACTGCTTACAGTTTTCAGCAGAAGTCTGTTTTATTCAGACTTTTTGATAATCAATAGTGTCAGGGAACCACCTATTTGAAGGTTCCTTACCCCATGTTTCCTTCTAATTTTCAGGCCTTTTCACTCTAATTTACCCACTGTTGAGCATCAAACTCTTCACTGGCTGGACTGTGGGAACAAATTTCCTCATTGGTTGGGAGCCTCTGCCAGATCCTGGCAAATAAATCACTTTCAGCAGAAACCTACTAGTTGGGTTTTACTGAAAAGAAAAACTCACACAGAGGATGAGTTAATAATGAAAGGTAGTAAAAAGGATTCTAAAGAACAGGAAGGAAGGATGAGTTCTGAAAAGAAGCAAGGTATGGAGAAATAGAAATGAAGATGAGTAACTAGTGTAGATATAATAGAAATTAGATAGCTGGGAAATAGAGTTAAGACAAAGTTAAGACAAAATAAGTAAAAAAAAATAGAGGAAATGAAGTGGTTAGTAGTGTAGAGAGTCACAGAAATAGTAGAGAGGCAAAATGGAGAGAAATAAAGAAAACCAGAAAAGATTTGGGGAGTTAGAGCTGAGTCAAGTGAGAAAGAATGAAGATAGAGTGTGATGTAGCCTTGAGGAGTCAGAAATGGAGGTTGAAAGTAAGACAAGACAATGCAGAAACAGAGAGAGGTGGAGAACAAGAAAAGAAGATAGATTTAGAGATATAGGCAAAGAGATTGCTGAGAGAAAAAGAGAGGAAAGAGGAGGAAAAGAGAAAACAAAGAAATTGGAAAGACTGGGAAAAAAGGAGAAACTATGGCAGGCTAAAGCAATATCAAGACTATCATACCAATTACAAGGCCCTTCCCTAAGTACCTATAGGGTGTCTCAGCCTATGTGGGAAAGTTTGGTAATCCAGGAGAGTGTAGCAGAATCACAACAGTTATTATAGCTTTACTCTGAAGAGTGTGAATGGGTTGTGATACAAGGCTTTAATGAGCAAAGTGAGATTGAGCTGAATCTAAGTAAAGCTAGGGCCCATGCCAAAGGCACAAGCCATACCTCATATTTTATTATTGTAATGCTAACAAATAATTCATTCAATTTTATACTATGTCAAGCCATCATTATTCTGTGAGAATATATTGAAGTGTGATTCCTGTAAGGGGAATGCTTGACATCTGCAGAACTCTTTCCACAAAGCCAATGGTGCAAGTGATGAGTGAGAGTTGAGCAAGTGTGAAGGCAGGCAAGAGTCAGGCAAGGGACAAGCAAGGCTTGACAGAGGGTTGAATGTCACTAGGTAAGCTTACAGTCGGTTCAGTGAATAGGCCAGAAGAACACTGCTATTGTTCAGCCTGGGGATATTCTATCCACAGGCTGCCTATATATACTACATCAGTGGCTGTGTTATTACTAATACTGTTTACTAATTGGGCCCCAGTATGTAATGGAGTATGATTAACAATAATTGATGCTGAGTAAGGTCCATGCATATGACTCATCAAGGCTGACTACTAAGAGATGGAAGGGGAAAGGGTGGGCTGAGTGGCTAGTCAGATCTGCTAGGAGTAGGTGTATCATTGGACTAAGCTCAGAATAGGGTTGGACATGGTCTGGAAACCAATCCCCTGACAATTCCATTGATTTTCCAGTAGCTCCATGTACAATGGCAGCAGCAGCTTCACCAACTGTAGGAAGTAGTGCAGCAGCCTTTTTATGTTTAATCTTCCTTGACTTTTGAATGATTGCTGTGGCTAGCAGTTACCACAGTGTGAAAGTGTGAGCCATAGCAAGAAAACACTTGAGAACTGATGAAAATCAAGTGAAATTAGATTTGAAATCAGTAACCATTTAAAGCTATGATATGACTTGGTTACTGAGCTAAAGTGACAAGCATAAATGAATTGTCACCTGGTTTAACCCAGCCTAACTGAGTTCCAAAAAGGCCCTCAGACAAAGTTGATTTCAAGTTTTATTTCACATTTAACAGTGCCTGGCTGCCAAAAGTTTAAGATGGCAGTTATTCCATTTATACTTGCAACCCACTGATACCTCACTAATCTTCTAGTCAGCAATCGATGAATCAACTCTGGTTGTTGACACCAATTACCATACTGCAAAAAATGCCTTAATGCTGGAAAAGTTGGTCCTGCAAACTACCAAAAGGTGCACAAAGGCAGCAAGATATATATGCCAAAAACTTGTAGAAATGAAATGCTGTTATTGAGAAGTCTCGAACTAAGGCTGCGAGTTTTTTTGCGCCAAAAGCTCCTCATGTTATTGGCTATGTTAAAAACAGCATTACTCACTTGCACCATCCCTTAAGTACCCATCTACACTGCATATACTTGCAGCACAAAGTGAACGGGTGGATGGTGACCGACACCTACCTGCTTACTAATATCCCAATCGGGTCTCATTTCTTCCCATGTTTGTTCGCCTGACAGGCTTCGCACCGAGGATCCCACTGTACAAAGATATATTCCAACCCAATCTTGCTTCCCCTTGGTTGGATCGACGACTTGATCTTCGTCGATTTTTTTGCTCGTGTTTTGACGATTTGCAACAGAATTGTTGCTGTCGATGACCGAAAACGCACCATGATTCTTCTTATGCTAACGCGTTCACAACAACTGGGAAGTATCACATACTATCACGGCACATAGTCGGCTTACTCAATTCCATTTCCTGTTTTCCCTTCACGTCGCTCCATGTCTTCGTCAATGTCTTCCACCCTCCGACGACCGCGATCGATTATTACGATATTCATTGTAACCATTGTCCTCCTCGCTTTTGTCTCCT
>QLON01002477.1:0-25002 GCA_003313675.1 Termitomyces heimii | reverse complement strand
AAGAAGGAATGCGAAGTCGAAATCGTGGGGAGATAGGAGAGTTTGCGATTGCCTTGAACCAATGCGCTCGCATCTTCCTCTTCACCAGGAACGATAAATGCAGAACTTTTCAATCCAAACGTTCTTGTACTAACGTTAAGCTCGCGGGCTTGAGCTGCAAAGACAATGAGGTTCAACAACAATCAACTGGGCAAGGATAGAAATATACCCCATGAGGGCTGCTTTGAAAGCCACACCATCATCCAATCTATTCATTCCGTGAGATAACCATTCAATATGCATGTAAAGTCGTCAGCTCACCATAACTATCATCTCCATCTTCGAACGTGGCGGTGATAAAAAATGAATTATAGGCTTTGTTGTAAGCGACAAAGAAGAAGCGGCGGGCGCTTTCAATCAATCCTCCAATAAGAAATAGTTTTAACCAGTCTCTGAGTGCTGAGAGAGAAAACAGAAACGTCAAAAATGAGGAGGCGTCGGTAGGCAAAGGTGCAGGAGCCTGGGCGGCGAGTGTTCCATTAGCTAGATCAGCCCCGAGGATGGTGCTCTGCCGATCTGTATTCATCAAGCCACAAAAGGCCTTTTGAAGAGTAGGAACGACTATAGATGCCATCCTGCTGCGCGGCGGACGCAAAGAGGGGGATAAAAATCAAAAATAGGACGGCCATTGAAGGCGCAAATTTGTAGTCTCCAATCGGATGCGAAAATGTCACGAGGCCGTAGTATATCGATGCTTGACCAATTTCGTGAGTCTTCTGGATTCATTTGTCAGTCCACGTTGTTGACGGGAGTCAGTTTCTGGAAAGCAAGCGCCTTGAAGGCTGTGTCGCAACGAGGCATATTTCCATAAGAGTAATATTATCAATGATGATCAATGACGTCCAAATATTTCACTCGACTCTGAACACGTCGACGTCAATGCCCATTCCACGCCAAATCTTCGACCATCTCAAGCATCTCATACCTCCCCTTGACGGATCATTGCACAAGGGCCAGTCGGGTAGGTGTTGGTGCTGTCTCGTCATTTCTGACCCAGTAAATCGTACATAGGTCGTGTTGGCGTTCTCGGAGGTGCCCTTGAGTAAGCCTAGGTACGAAAACTCAAGTACAACGTTGATCGACTACGCCAGCTACACTGGAGCGCCTTTCTTTGCTGCAATTTCAGCCTTGAGATTTGTATGTTCTTTTGATATGCTTCTTACCCCAATGACGAGCCATCGTAGGGCGCAGACCTGTCTCACGTCATCTGCTCTCCGACTGCCGCAGGAGCCATTAAATCATACTCACCCGATCTAATTGTACACCCCATTCTTCGAGAAGACTTGTATGGGTATTCTTTATGCTATGTCACGACGCTAATTGCTTGTTTTCAAGGACACCCAAAGATGTCAAGTCCTCGCTGGAATCTTTGTTAACACGTTTGCATGTCCTTATTATCGGACCAGGACTGGGACGCGAACCTTACATGGAATCTTTCGCGAAGCTGGCACTCTGTCTTGCGCGGAAGCAAGGCATGTTTCTTGTCTTAGATGCTGATGCCCTCTGGATGCTTGGCAAAGACCTTTCTCTTATTCGAGGGTATCGACGCGCTGTTGTCACTCCTAATGTTGTAGAATTCAAGCGGCTTAGTGAACAAGTCGGTATTGACCCTTCAACTCCTCCAACAAAGAAAGCAGGCCTCGTCTCTCGTGCTCTGGGTGGTGTTACTGTATTGCAAAAAGGAGCCAAAGACCTGATCGCCATTGATACCACTGGTGAAGCAGCAGATTTGAAGGAAAGCAGGCTAGAAGGAGCAGACGAGAAGAAAGACAAGGCGGAGGAAACTGTCGAGGTTGATGTTGAGGGAGGACTGAAACGGTGCGGAGGACAAGGTGACGTCCTCAGTGGTTGTGTCGGAACATTCCTTGCATGGGGAAAATGCTACGAGGAGGGAGCTTTTGGGTGAGAACGCTTTCTCCCTATCGCAATGTTCAAGTAAACATGACGATATTAGTTCTGGCGAGATAGCTGCTTCAAGGATGCCGTTTTTGGCAGCAGTAGGAGGTAGTTTGGTGACGCGGACTGTAAGTCGACGTGCCTTCCACAAGGAAGGTCGAGGAGTTATCACACAAGATATGATTCCAGAGATAGGGACAGCATTTGCGGAGGTATTTGGAGACGCCGCACAAGGTCAGGACAGAGGAAGATTGTAGAGATCGGCTCTTCTTCCGTAATAACTGGAGATTTTGGATGCAGGTCGAGGCGTTGAAGACCGCTCCATGCCTTATACCTTCGACCATTTGAAGCTCTTGCTACAATGTATCTAGGTATTATCAAACAGCGCAGGTTCAAGACTATACCTATGCTCTGATTGTTCCATGATTTTCATGCTATCAGCCTTGGTCATTTTAACTGTTGTTCGGGACATGAGTGATATTGAATTATTCATAGCCATGGCAGCGATCTGAGGGTTGATGCCGCTGCGTCAGCCTTCAGACGTATGAAACTGTCCTATCGCACTTTCTTGCTTGTTTGAGTCAACGCACTCACCACAGCGAGTCTGTGACTTTCCACCTTTTTCGCATTTCTTCTCCTTGATTTGTGTTCGCTATTTATTTTACGAGATAGAGTACGCGAATTTCTCGTGATTTTTCACTCTCCAGAGTTCGGATTCTTGTACAGACACTGCCGCTCAAAGCACTAAACGTCCCTACGTACCTGGCATTAATGGCCAAACACTATTACTTAAAAAATGTCGCACAACCTGGTCCTTGACTTATCAAAATGGCAAAACAGGTACCTGGGTCATTCACAGTGGCGGATTTAGGGTGGATTTGGGGGTTGGATTTGACATTGGATTTCAGATAGGTAGCAGTAAAACCGACCTGAAATCCATGCAGATAGTAGATCCAAGTCGGTCACGGCAAACAGTCGGACTTTGAAGTCGCGTAGTCAGTCGCCTACAAGAGACGCGGTCGCGCGCATCGCAACACATTTCTCTCAGCTCCAGCTCCGGCTTCCGAAAAGGAAATCCTACAGGTTACAGGCCAAGCTCATGAGGTGACAACTTTGATGGGGATAACAATAGGGTAGTTCGGATTTGGGGGTGGATTTGACTTAAGCTGAAGTTCCTCAAATCAGCATCAAATCCACCTTTCAAATTTGATAAGGACGTTCAAAATCAGATTTCGGCAGCGAAGCATCAGTCTGAGCTTAAAATCTTGATGTGACAATAAACACGGCCCTCAATCGTCTCTTCAATAATATTGAGCAGCAAGAAAATATCACGATTTAAATTTGCCCACCTGGGAAGATCTAAACTCATATTCAATTGACTAATAGAAAAAGGTACGCGCGCAACAGCAGCTTGATGACGCTTTCCCCCTTGAACCTTGAGTTTGCTAGTGTCTTTTTTATCCTTCCCTTCGGCCTTGACTGCAGGACGTTTGGGCCTTTTTTACTCTCCCGTGCCTCTTCAGCTTTTGCCAGTATACCTCATGTCTTTGGTATCTCCCGCAACCCTTGTTTCAGGGGTCGGGTTTGCCACAGCTACCATCACCGCATCTGGAGTACTCATCACTGAGAAAGCATGTTCTATGACCCTTGTACTGTGTTCTACACGCACCGCGTCAGAGTCTGCCATTGCCGTCGAGGCCCCTGTCCTTGCTCAAGTTCGATTTCAATCCATCTAGCCGTCACTGTCATCTGCGTCCGCACCTATCGGTCCTTCATGACTACAATCCAATGTATCACATGGCTCATCACAGACCTACAACTTTCGAACTGCTGCAGGAACAGCCCTTATCTGGATCAGCGTGGTTGGATATGCTTGGCGATTTATTCCTCCGCGTTCCTAGTGTTTGTGATGTAGAATCATTTGATCTGAAAGAGACAACAACCTTCGTAATCTGTACAGTATTTCGAATTTTATGCTCTCCTCCTACTTGCTTTATTCAATTTCGCTTTTCTCCTTTTGTAGCCACATGCTCGGCAAAAGATTATACACCCATGTGACTAGCGATACTAGGTTCTTGATCATTGTTTTTATATTCGGTTTTCTTTGGCCCGTGAAAATGTTTTGCACATCAGCCTAGAGATTCCTATCGTGATACAATCTGTCGATACTAACAGTCATTCTTCGCTTGTACGAGCGGGTCCGGTACGGACTTTAAGTCCCCGCAAGTCATGCGGCGGGTTTACATGTGTCCAGGGTCAAGTACTAGTCCCCGTCAGAAAAATATCTAAACGGAGAATTAATGTGTTTAATTACTTCACGTATCGTGTGGGCTCATCGGCGGCCTTTGGAGAGGGCAACATTGTACTTCACCGCGCCTGCCGGTCAGATTGACAGGTTTATAGGTAATTTACGAGGATCTCAAGCCATTGAAAGGGGTAAACATTCTGTGAGATAACTTTGGAGTGCCAATTGATTCAAATATCTTTCGCGAGCTGTAGCTTTATCGATTGTATGGAATCAAAAAGAGAATTCTGTATACTCTAAATCCGAAGTACAAAAGTTGTCCAAATGTTGCGTTTTCAAGTCTTAATGGATTATTCTTTCACTGTAGAAGAGCATCAGTAAACGAGAAAAGAGTATAATTGTGGTTGAACTTACGGTGATAACCGTCGGCTTATCCCTGCCCAAGAACTCCTTCAACTTACTGATTTCCAAAGCAACCTCGATCAAATCTTTCAGTCCATCTGCAGCTTCCCGTACGAGCTCAGCAGTAGGAGCCTCTGGTGGCAAATACCGCTCGACATACATCCGTACCGTTGCTCCATGACTACCTGTTCCACTCAACCTGAAGACAACACGCGATCCATCAGAGAAGGAGATTACTTGTCCCTGGTTGGAAGACACAGATTTATCAATGGGATCAGTGTACTCAAAGTTATAAAGGCCAGAGACGGTAAACTCGGTCAAGGACGTGGTTTTGAAGGTGGTATTGACGAGCGATTCGGATTTCAACGCGTCGTTGATATGCGCCACTAGTGCATGAGCTCCCTCAGATGAAACCTCTTCATAGTCGTAACGACTGAAGAAGGATCGGCCATATTCCCTGTAATGTGCCTGCAATAGATCTTTTATTCCAAGGAGCTTGTTGGGAGAGTCGCGGTTTGCTGCTGCGATAATGTTCAGCCAAGCTATGGAAACTGTTTGAGATTCTTTCAACGTTTCATTTGAAACGACCTACCAACGACAGCCCACAAACCGTCCTTCTCCCGTATATGATCAGAGCCAGTACCGAAAGATTCTTCGCCACAGATAGACAGCCTTCCGGCATCCATAAGGTTTCCGAAGAACTTCCAACCTGTCAAACCCGACAAGTTAAGTTATCTGCTCAACAGAAAACGATACGAAAGCTTTACCGGTCGGGACTTCGAAATACTCCAAACCTTTCTTCGTCGCAACGAGGTCAATGGCTTTACTTGTTGGCATACTTCGTGCTAGACCTTTTATGCCACCGTTCTTCTGGAAGTAGGGGATGACATGGGCCCAGTTCGCAATTATGGCTACGGAGTCAGAAGGTGTAACAAAAGCACCCTTTCCGTAGATCATGTTCCGGTCGCCATCACCATCGCTAGCGGCACCAAACTCGATTCCGTTTTTCTCCACAGCTTCAACAAGAGAATGGGCGTATGTCAAGTTAGGATCTGGGTGCCCTCCGCCGAAGTCAGGAAGGGGCACGCAATTCTGGATAGAGATTTCCGGAAGCCCTAGTGCACCTACTAAGATCTCTTTGGCGTATGGTCCAGTTACGCCATGTAGACCATCGAACAACACACGATAATCGGTTCGATGCACTTCCAGGAATGACTTAATCAAGGGAAAGTCAAAGATATCTTTCAACAGCACAAGATAGTCTGCAACTGAATCTATAATTGAAATCTTCGTGGGACCGTATGTAGTTTCTCCAATCGTGGATAGATCAACCTGACATTGGTATGACTGATAGATAACGCATAACACAAATGGTCAAAGCTTACAGGTGGTAGATCGATAACCTTGTATCTCTGAATAATCTTCGTCTTTTCGTAAATCTTATTGGTGACGTTTTCGGGAGCAGGTCCACCGTTGGAGACATTGTATTTGATTCCGAAATCGTTATCAGGTCCTCCCGGGTTATGACTCGCAGTGAGGAGGATGCCACCGTCTGCTTTATACTTGCGAATGATGTTCGATGCTGCAGGAGTGGACAGAATGGCGTTTTGTCCTATGATAAACTTCCCGACGCCATTGGCGGATCCGATTCGGAGAATGGTCTGCACTGTCTCTGGAGAGAAATAGCGTCCATCGCCACCGATGACGAGGGTAACACCTTCGACATTGATGGAATCAAATATGGCCTGCACAAAGTTCTCAGTGTAATGCTAGTCGTTGAGCAATCAGTTGTAGCTTGATTTGGAGATCGGATTGTCCCAACCTCTTGCTGGAAAACCTTGACTCTGGACAATGGTTGGTAACGATGGATACAGAATTAGAGAAACTCGCCTCTTTCTCAGGCCAGAAGTGCCCGGTTTCTGGCCATCGAATGGTCTGGTGGCAATTTCTTTGACTTGGAAAGCCATCGATGTTATCTGTGGTACTTGGACAAGGCCGATCGGATTTGATGATGTCAACAAACCTCCGGCATCGGAAAAACCACGTTACATCCATGTGGCAATTCATCAGATTTCAAGCCTAGGAATTGGTGAGCACTTCTTTCACGCACAAGTACCTCTGGTAGTCTCATTTTGCTGCGGCTCAAGAGACTCTTATCGTTTTTGCTCCAGATTTGCGGTACTGTGGTTGATAACGTGGGTTAATCAGGATGCTGATTTTCTGGCTCTTCATTTGCTACGATCGTCTTCTTACACGTTTCATATTTCCATATTTTATCTATCATCATGTGTTTCCTCAATCGCTTCCCTCGTATACATTTTCAAGTTGATGATATTCAAAAGGCACGGTCCGAACGCCGAAATATTTTACATTAGTGGTTTAAGCCAGGACAAAAAAAAAAGGATCGCGATGATAACACTGAATATGACATAGGTCGATTAGCAGATCCTGGACTTCTGTACCTTCACCGCTCGTGATCTTGTTTTCTTTCGTGGGGTCGACTTGTGCCCCAGACAGTTGAGTTGCTAATCTGGAATTTAAGTTCGCAGTACATATTATCTCAGTCGATCACGTACCTTTGGAGCTGTCTTTCTAACTAGATATCCGTGTACAGCGACGCGATGACGCAATAATCTTGAAGCGTCACTGTATCTCTCTGTGCATCCATATTCTGTGCATGCATGATCCTTTCGACCAGTACTGAAATCAAGAGGTCAATTTTTTCTACACTCGCTCTATGTGACAGGATGCTTACTGTGTAGCCGTGTGAACATCGAGAGTAGTCCTCTATGATGACAATTTCACTTAAAATCTGCCTGATTACAATGATGAAAATGGCACACCTGCCCAAAAGTTCTTCCGCAGTAACAACACGAATGGGGCCTTGTGACACCATTAGTTGATCAACGATCGCAGATAAGTCAAAAGGGATTACTTCATCTTCATATGTTTGAGTTCGATATGTCTTTTCGTTGCCTGTTTTTTTGATTTGTAGGTACAAGTCGATTCATCCTCTAACCAAATACAACGCCATGAGCCGTCGGCCTCACGCATTGCATGCGTTTGCCAGTCTTGTCGAGCGTATGCACACAAGCGCTTTGACGGTGTTGACGGTGTTGGTGATGGTGAAGCACTAGGCCATGCAGCAGGAGAAAGAGCCGAAGGAGTCTGGCTAGGGGGCGAAAATCTATGACTGTCGCAGAAGGCGAAATCATCTGAATGGCACGAAGTCGTGCGTGCCCGCTTGGCAACAGGAAAAAAAACCTCTTGTGTAGCAGTTGTTTTCAAGTCATATGACTGCACTATTGGAGATACTTTCAGGGAGGCATTGCTTGGTTCTGAGGGGTAACTAGATGGGCCAGGAGAAGATAAAGCGACTCTTAAGTCATTTGTCAACCACAGGATGCTACGAGAACTCGGAGAACTCACTTGTGGTCAGAAGGTGATATTTCCCTGCCGGAGCTGCTATAGAGGAGTCAAGGCGTTGACAGAACATGAAACAGAGAACTAACCAAACGCGAGGCACGCAAGCTGTCGAGCGCATGTTGTCTGCCCAATCACCGTTAGTGGACGATGCGGAAGACGAGGTATCGCTGTTAGCTTCTCTGTCGCCAAATCGATGTCTGAAGAAGGGTAGTTCATATGACAACAGTGGGCGATTGAGGTTTGATAAGTATTCTGGGTGAGTCTTAACGTTAGAAACTGGTCGAATTAAACATTCCGGCGAAGGTTGAAGCCTCAGTGGAGGAGGTATCGAAAGGTAATGCGGTTGGCCGTAATCATATATCGTTTCACTGGGGGTCACAGGTCATGTTATTCAACCGATTGAATAGAAAATATAGGCTCTATACCTCACAGCGAACGGGAATGACTCGCGGAACGAGGGGAGAGAAATTCTGTTCGCAGAGTTCGGAAGTGATCTACACCTAAGATGTTATTTTTGACATGCAGCTCAGGCTTAATACTGACTCTGTTGATTTGACAGAAGTGTTCGAGCTGTCCCTGGGTTGCATGTCCACATTGTCGCCGGATTTGGGGCTCTGCTGGAACGAATCCCACGTCGTTGCCTGGCGATTTTCCTGGCTCGTTCGCTCGGCTTTTTTCGTGTTGTGATCAAGTTCCAGTCTACATTTTGACGGAGACATAATGTGGCGTCAGCTCTCAAATGTCAACGAACGGCGAAAGTAACAAAAAAAGGAGCAGAGAAATAAGTTCTCATGCCATCCAAATCAAAAGACTACGAAAGAAGCTTCAATTTGTCAATGAACAAAGACTCACCGTTTGCAGGAGTGACTAGATGGACAAAGAGACGTAATAGTAAAGCGTGAGGACGCTTCAGATTGACGTTCGAACATTGGGGGAACTCGAGGGCAAGGAAAGGGAGATGGCGGAAATTGCTACCCTTTAAACCAAAGTTTACAATGATGTTTGCGCTTGAAGGTCCAGTTTGAACGGATATATTTTATGTGCATTTTCGCTTAGCAATAATGAACCTACATTTCGGCTCAGGTCCACCAATGCCCGATCTACATCTTTTTAGGATATGCAGAGAGCCTATCTGAGCTGACAGGTAATTCAGTATATCAAACTGTTGTCCTCCCTGACGCACCATTCATGAACGGAGACTTTTCCAGATATCATACAGACACACTGAAACCTCTTCTATGCCCCGTCCTATACCCAACTTGGCCATTATTGTATTTTGTTCGCAGACAGCGCCAAGCGAGCGCTTATTATGCGATCACAGATCACAGGATCCAAAGTTCCACACTTTGTGTGGCCAGATCTGCCGATCGGCGCCCACAGAGTCCTTGTTGTAAGGCCACTCTCGCATCTCCACATCAGACGTGACCGACTGCCACACATCGGGCAGACAAGGAATGTTTCAACAATGCCGGTGAAGTGCCATAGGAGCAATGAGCGTCACATCATCTGATCCACACAGTTAACACCACATCTGAAGACAGAATCATGGAACTATACAATGGACTAGAACTAACGTATAAGGACGGCACGAACAGAAAACAATCGATATACATACTTATCGGTACTTGAATTTGAATCCCAGACAAAAACAAGGGGATTTTCTGGATATCCCCATTTTACCGTTCTTTGCAAAGATTCTGATGCAATCCGTTTGGGATGAATGCCATCGCAACTTTGTCAACGGACATGATCGGCACGCCCACTTGACAGTCACCTACATTCGTAAAGAGAGTACCTGGTCCCTTGTCTTCCAACCTTTGAATATTCTCAGATGATGGGGAATCAAAACATAAGAAAAACTCCCTTGAAGTTATGGAATAGAGTTTAGTTCTCTTAATAGCGTGGCGCAAATTGCTTGATAAGATGAGACAGAGGACAAAAATCAGACAGAGTACAAGGAGAATGGACTCACAACCCAAAAGGAGAAAGCTTTGTTAAAGGATGTCCCATTGCAGGGGTTGATTGGCTTCTACTCTGTATAATAATCAACTTAGGGCCCAGGTCTAGGCATTACGAGGAATTTCATGGATTTATACTGCATGAGAATGATCTCAGTCACTCGAACACGACAGCATTTTTACATCGTTCCATTGGACAAATATCACAAAGATGAAGAATCTTGGATATGGATATATGGAGTAGCGAGGACTAGGACTCAATTGCACACCATACCAAATAAAGAAGTGTGAAAGAGGCCAGCTGAGCAGACAATGTGTGCAGGAGTGATTGATTGGTAACTATGCGAGTGGTCCAGCCCAGTTGATTTTGAACGTCCAGCTGCAACGCTAACCAGACCGCTAACTTTGGCATACAATAGAGGTACACAAGTAGTTACTGGCATTCCCGGTCGCGGTATTGCTGGTATACTTGAAGTCAGGGTTTCTTTCTTGAGCATAGAGGTGTCTGATCAACTTCGGTTCCGGATGTCAAAACAATTCCTGCGCGTGACAAGTGGCACGTCTTTGTGACCAGAGCTCCGTCAGCTTCAATCGCCATAATGACGGGAATGTATTTGACCCCTCTAGATCTTACTTATGTTCTCTGTGTGTTTTTCCGTTTTGTGGCCTCTGACTGACGATTACATGTCTAACTTTAGATAATGATGAGTCCCTCGTCTCGCTATCCTTGGCTCTCATTACTCTCAGCCCCATTCTTCTCATGGTGCGTGAACTAGAATCTCTATGTGTTCTATCTTTATGATCACATACAAAGGCTTCTTATGCAGCCCTGACCGTCCATACACGTGAATATATCGTTATAGTCATGTGGGCTGGTCAATTGGCGAGTGAAGGGTTCAATTGGCTTTTGAAGCATGCGATAAAGGAATATAGACCTACAGGTATCCATCCTGTACTTTTCTCACCCCCTCAAATAATTGATAGCCGCTTCAGGAGGTATTGGAAATGGCTATGGGTTTCCCTCCTCACATAGCCAATACATGGGCTATTTCGGGTCTTTCTTGATGTGCCACATATACTTCCGACATCAGTTTGCAACAACTGGAGTTCCACTCTTAGATCAGCTATGGCGATTCTTTGTTTATTTTGGCCTTGTCGCATGGTCTAGCTCTGTGGCTTATTCAAGGCAGGTCGTCTTGATGGAGCCCCTGGCTTCTGCTGTAAGGCTGATAGACCGCACAGATATTATCTTGGCTACCATAGTACGACTCAGGTGTTGTGGGGCCTTGGTATCGGCGTCTTTCTTGGCGTTTCTCTTTATGTTGCTGCAGAACTTGTACCCCAGAGACGACCTTTTTCCATTCTGGGAAAAACCAAAAGAGCTTTGCTTTCTCACCCACTATCTCAGTGGTTTCGAATCAGGGATGGATGGGCCATTTGGGTGGATGGTGGGCGTGAAGATGAGTGGATGCGATGGAGGAATGAATGGGAGAGATGGCAAATAATACAGGAGAGAAAGTCGCAATAATATCATTTTATAGGTTTCACTGAACTACACAAGATACCCGGATAGATTACTTGATTGCCTCTCGGTTGTCTGATTGGTTGCATATGACGTTCGAATTGGTATACATCAAGACGTGATTGTTTGAGACAATCATATGTATACATGGCCTTCACGGAACCATAGGTGATTCATTGGGCTTTTTTTTGCTCCAACGAATGTAGTCATTCCAGGTTCTTCCCCGCGCTGTATCTTCCTTCAACAAGTTCGAGTATACATCCGTCACTCCAGGTTTGCCAAGAGCCCATTAGATCACAAATCCAATCTAAGAATGTTTTGAACGTCAATATCAAGTCGCAATAAGTTGCGAGGTCAATCACAGTCCAGGGAGCTGAGTTAGGCACGTTCGCGTAATCTCCAGCAGTCAACCTCATGAACAATAATAGCTGATTCCTGCATTTTAACCTTTTTTCATCCTTTGATCCTTAAGATTTCCAGACACTAAAAGGTGTAACTCTAACTTGTAGGAAACTATAGGCGTAGACGCAACAAGTCCCTCGGGAATCATTCATTACCACTTTGAAGTGAGTTTATAAGATGATATAGGGAAACTCTGGGGAAAAGAATCAATATTGACACGATGTGCTTACATCTTCTAACCTAGGATCTCCCCTGTCCCATATATCATTTACTGGCTGCGTGTGCGGTGAAATACACGAACTGGGTGGACGAGCTGACTATTCCCCTCCCCGAAGGGGTTCAATAATTGGCGTAATAGTGTTTACCTGCATGGTCCACTGCTTGAAAACCGGGTCAAACCTATGCAGATAACTAAATAGAACGGAAGCTACGTTTTATCTATCTGCCTCTTCGCCTCGGGCCTCCAACCGTCCCGCAGTGGGCAGGTCCCGTTATTAAGATATAAGCTACTGTGAGTACTGACCATAAGGCATGGAGAAACGGTAACTACTCCATTGTGCGGATGTGTTGCTGTCGATTAGCGCTAGAGGGGGATTGTCATAGATTGGATGTGCTGGCGTGCACTATCTTTGTTACAATGTTACAATTTCGATATCTGCCTCCGCTAACTGATAACTAAGTTCGACACCATAAGAGTGCACCTTGGTAAACCTAGTACATCATGAGACGGCATCTGTCGACGGAGCTGAAAAGAATGATTTTGCGGCTTGCATGCAATCAGATTTGTGAAATCACTGATGTCAGCATTCGGACCTTTCGAGTGTGATCTGCAGTGTTGAGCGACCTGACAAGGAGCGTAGGTATAGTATACGTAATCATGATATATGAGCGGGACGACCGGGTCAATTGAGAGGTACGGACATCAATACCAAACAACAAACCAGATGATCTTTGTTTATACCAAGCTACACTTGAATTGGGTATAAAGTAGTGATTTACTCTACGCTTCTATAATCATGGTGTCCGTTCTCGTAATGATAGAGTTTTCCTCGCAGACGTGTACCATGACGTATGTGATAGTCGAAGTTGCAGCTGTCCCTGGTTAAAGGGTCAAAATGACCCGGCCGGCCCGAGATCAATGTCCATGTCAATCGTCTTTTTTGGTGACAATGATCAGACTGTTCAGGCCTTTAAAGAATCATCGGGCAATCTGTTGTGCATCGAGGATGTCGACGAGCGCCGCCTTTAATACACTAATGTCCACTATTCCAATCTACACATCTGTTGCATCATATCGGGAGTGGCGAAGGAAGGCTTTTTACGAACGTAAAACTGTTGGCTTCGTTGCCACAATGGGCGCACTACATGGAGGTCACATCTCGCTTGGTGTGTTACGTGTTTCTTTCTAGATCACATGCGTTGTTGATCCTTGCATAGTCAAAAGATCGTTGGCAGAGAATGACCTTACTGTGGTGTCAATCTTTGTGAATCCTGCCCAGTTCGCGCCCCATGAGGACCTTGCGACTTACCCCAGAACGCTTCCGCAAGATTTAGAAATACTTTCTGCCCAATCCTTCTCCGTCCCAAGCGAAGACGGGTATAGAGCTGAAAAGGTTCGGAAACCATCTGCTCTATTCTTACCAACTGTCGAGGCTATGTACCCCTCTGGTATTAGTCAAAATACCGATGAGCAAAAGGGTACCTTTGTCGAGGTCAAGGGCTACAGCCATCAAATGGAAGGGAGAAGTAGGCCAACATTTTTCAGGGGAGTGGCTACAGTTGTCATGAAGCTTTTCAATGCAATTGAGGTTTGTCTCGTATTGTCGTGATGTACTGCACACGCAGATTTTTTACAACTCAGTAGCCCACGAATGCTTATTTTGGACAAAAGGACATTCAACAAGCGCTCCTGTTGAGGCGTCTTTCCAGGGATACCCTTCTCTCTCATCCTGACCCGGAACACGTTCACATAGTTCCAACTGCGCGTGATCCTTCTAGCGGACTGGCTCTGTCGTCTCGGAATGCTTACCTTACAGAGGGTGGCCTTCAAGTTGCGCCCACACTCTATAAAGCCTTGAGGGCTGCCGAGCGCGCATGGAATAACGGATCAACTAAAGCTGAAGCTGTTGAGGAAGCTATCAGGGTCGTTGAAAAAGAGAAGGCTCGAGCCCATGAAAGCGGTATCCAAGCAGAGATGCGTTTGGATTATGTTGAGCTCAGCAACTCGGACGATTTTGAAGTCATCGACCTGCAAGTGACTAAAAGTGTTGCTGGCCTGCATCCAGTCATATTGAGCGGAGCACTGTGGGTAGATGGAACCCGTTTGATCGATAATCTCGTACTTGGAGATTCAAGCAGTATCGTCAATGACGTGGCAGGCAATGTACCAAGTTGAAGTTCTGGACATTTCGATATACTGCAATACTGATGAAATGTTCAATCGTTTGAGTTTTGTTCGGTGATTTCATCCTTGGTTCGGGAGTTGGTAACCTGGGACACATCGTTGTGGCTGGCAAGTAGGAATAAGATTCTTCTTTGAATGTAGAATATCTGGTATGTAAATATATCCACAAAATTTCATTGCTAATGTAGATGCAAAGTCCAGACTTGTGCAGGTGAATACTCAGTGTCATACCTTCATCACTGCAACGGGCCAAAAAGATGTGTTGTGAGCCGCACATTTTGAGGTAAAAACGCGCTGCCGACCAAGCCCTTCGTTGCCCAGGCATCCATTATCATATGACCCCATCCTATAATCCAAACCATTGTCCACACCCAGCCCCACCATCCACTAACTCTATGACCTGTTGTTTGTTTCCAAAAATGTTCTAAGCAGATTCCTAGCCCGTTCAAAAAGAAAAATCCGCCGACTTTGAGGAAGTCTGTGCCCCGCCCCATGCCCCATAGTCCAAAATAGTGGAGAATCCCAGAAACACTGAAGACTCCGATGATACTGCCTGCCCGGCCAAGGAAAAAAGACAAGGGCTTTCCTCCGACGTTTCGAAAAATGTCCCGGAAGAGTTGGTGCCAGCGCTTCGCCCAAAACTCCGTTAAGGATGTGGCAAGCCACGGAGACTTGAAGGCTGGTGGCCAAAGGGAAATATCTTGTCGAAACACAAGGACACCAATGATTGTGGGTAGTTGGTATCCTGCTTGTATCGCGCTGTAAGTTGACATTCCGCCGAAGAATGTGATTATTGTTGATCTCGAGTATCTCAGAAGCGGTGGTAAACTGGCGTCAAAGATACTACCACCCTCCGCGGAACCTATAGTTGTAGGCCCAAGCCACTGTATTGAATATTGGAAGACGTCGAATATCACCAGGTGTAGGATGAGTGAGTAAAATGACGCTGCCAGAAATGCTAAGACTGAGCTTGTTGGTCTTGTCTCCTGGGGTATCTGGAGACATTGAGACCAGTTCCATCCTGTGCCACGAAGGTTGCAGCTCAACTCGAATGCATCCATGAAGAGTTGCTTGAACCGTATTGCCGGAGGAGTTACAGCATAAAACTGTGGTGTGACTTCCTTGAGGGTTTTCACGCGAACATATGGTTTTGTTTGGAACGTCCAAGTAATCACTCGCAGGCTGAACATTGTATATACCATCTGCGACGTATCAATCCAGAGAAAGCGACGAAAGAATGATGAGAAACGAACCGTGAGACCATGATTCCAGAAAACCAGTCTTTCAGAATTATTGTGACCTTTGACGAGGTCAATTCGTGTTGCTCCGTCAAAAAACGTCCATAGCGACAGAGGTAGAACACATTTTCGAATGGTTTGAGTTCTTGGCGCGAGCACTAAGACCGCAGTTACGTAGTACCAGAGGACAGGTGCTGCGATGCCACGAAAGAAGAGTGAAAGAGTGAGCGGATGTCGGGAATTCGGCGACGGTATCAAGTGTGCAAGCCTGGTTGGTGCCACATTACAATATCAACATCTTTGGACCCTCCTTGATCAGACATATAAATCCACTTACATGTTCAATGCAGGATGTGGTCAAATGGTATTAATCAGGTATTCGACGTCACAAACCAAAATTTAAAAAAACAGCGCTGCGAACTCCGTCACTACTTTGAGTTAGGGCAAATCCATTGTGGGGAGTGAATAGGAGCCGCCGTATCATAGGCCTTTCTGGGTATGCGTGGTCAACGATATTTGTTTACAACATCACGATTTCACAGATGGGATGCCGCTAATACGTTTCAAGTGTTAAATTTGAAGGACAGGGAATGCACGATTATGGAATACTCCTCCTTTGGATCTCTGGATTATCTAGTCAGACGGTGTACTTATTGATGTGAGGGCATTAGCTGAGATTGGCAAATGAAGTCACTGGAAGCGAATACCAAATCCGTCGTGTATATATATCTGACCTGTCATAGTAATTAAGGCTCAGGGGTTTGAAGGTCAAGACCCAACGAGCTGCAATTCTCGTGCCGGAGGCACAGGGCGTAACATATTGCAAGATTTATTCTCTTCAAGTCAGTATGTAATCATTCAATGAATTTATGGCCCATTTTGATCGATTTTGTCAACGAACCGCCTTTAACTTGGTCAAACAATCATAGATCTAGTTGTACTGGAAAGCCATCGGTTGATCATCAACCGGTACTCGTCCGCACAGTCTGTGGAACCTACTACGTGGCCTTACGTGGCCTTACCAGAGTCACTGACGTGCCCGGTGAAACGTTTTAGGCTTAGGGTGTAATACCTGTGCAAAATACGGGCTGCTACCTTGCAATTTCTAGCCGTAGATGCCCAACTCGTCACCTTTCGCTGATCCGGCGAGAAAGCCTCCTTTGGAAAAGAAATTTCTTTCGCTTTCTTTTGAGGAGCTGAATTTCTTGAAAACACAAACTCTTATTGAAAGCGAGGAAGCGCTGAAGGAACATATCTTCAATGTCCAGGAGAAAGCATACGATGTAGGTACTAGTTTTGCATCGGTTTCCTCAGAATAATCATGTGGTCTAGATTTATGGGTACCCATGTATTCGGTTTTTCTCGTTCACAAAGTGGGTTTAACTGCACCCTGCTAAGTCCTACATACATAATGTGAACTACTAAGGATGAAGATTTCGCGCCTCCCTGTTTATCAGTCGGTACTGAAGCTGGTCCATGAGCGTTCGAATGCGGTTTTCCTGGACATAGGGTGTTGTTGTGAGTGATATCAATTTAAAGATCGGGCTGGTACATCTAGAACTACTCTACTTGCAGTCGGCAACGACCTACGCAAGATAGTTGCTGACGGTTGGCCTATTCATAATGTCATTGGATCTGATCTCCAGGGGGGTAAAACACCTCAGCGTTTTCTTCTCATCCAAGCTCTGACAAAGTGGACGTAGGTTTTTGGGACTTGGGACACGAGCTGTTCAAGACAACGCCTACATCATATCCGGCGGCCTTTATTGCTGGAGATGTGTTCGATTCCAGCTTGATAGTACCGCGCGCCCCGTACAATGAAGTGCCTCAGACTCCTCGTCCCAGCCTTGATACCTTGGTTTCTTTGACGCCTCTCCAAGGTCATGTATCTGCCATTCACGCCTCCTCGTTCTTTCATCTTTTTGATGAGACTCGTCAACTTGAACTGGCCCACCGTCTAGCAAGTCTGCTCTCGCCACAGTCTGGATCAGTCTTATTCGGAACACACATCGGAAAGTCTGAAATGGGTGTTGTTCAGGGTGACGCAGGCGAACCACCACTTTTCTGCCATTCTCCCGAAAGCTGGTGTGATCTGTGGGATGGTCAAGTTTTCGAGAAGGGAACAGTCAAGGTCGAAGCCTATTTGAAGCAGGTCAAAAGGCCAGATATCTCTTCCCCTGAACCTTTTTATCTTCTAGTTTGGTCAATTACCCGCCTGTAATCTAGAGTTAGGTAAGTTTTAGCATGAGAAGCATTAGGTCCTGAATACGTTTGATAGTTCCATTACACATGCCGAGAGCATAGTCGTAGATGTTGTCATCTATATATGTACAAGCTTTTTGGATTAAGATATCAAAGATATGAGGCGTCTAAGTTTTTTTCCCATCCCATAATGTCTACTCCGCTCAGTACATTGTACAAGCTTACTCTGGACCAAACATTATATTCGCTGGATGCGGATGAGTTGACCTTCTTCCAAGAACAAACAGGTATACGCGATAAGCAAGAGCTTAAACAGCACATATTAACTATTCAGGAGAAGGCGTACGAGGTATCTCTGGACATTCATCAAAATCACACAAAAATACTTGCTTATGGCTTGAAATTCATATTCAGGTTGCCCATTATCCATGCATTCGTTGTTTCACGTTCACCAAGTATATCCTAACAAGCGCTATCTATCCACATTCCAACTGCTGACATTCTTTAGACTGAAGATCTCCCGTCTTCCCCCTTACCACGAAGCCCTCTCTGTACTCAAGAAGTACCCGAATGCTCTGTTCCTCGACATTGCTTGTTGCTGTACGTTTGGATGATTTTGAACTACATCGTGCAGTAATCTAACTCTTGATTTCATTGTTCAATAGTTGGAAATGATGTACGGAAGATCGTCGCTGATGGCTGGCCCGTTGAAAATGCCATTGCATCCGACCTTTCTCGAGGTGAGCTGAAGTCAGGTATTAAAGTTTACATCATTGATTGTACTCTTAATAGTGTGCTGGAACTATGGACATGAACTCTTCAGGTCTACTCCAGAAACCTTTCCTGCAGCTTTCGTCGAGGGAGACGCTTTTGACTCTACAATCATCTCTCCTCGCGAACCGTTCTATGCTCTGGAGGAGCTTGGCTCTCCAGACCTGTCTCTCAAGTCGCTGACTTCCCTCACTCCTCTTCAAGGAAGAATCAATGTGATCTACGCTGCATCTTTCTTTCACCTCTTTGATGAACCAGGGCAGTTGCAACTTGCACGTCAACTGGCCACTCTCCTTTCTCCAGCGCCTGGCTCAATGATATTCGGGTCACAGAGAGGAGAAAAAGAAAAAGGGATTCATATTATGGCTAAATACTATCCAGACAGGTCTCTTTTCTGCCACTCTCCAGAGACATGGAAGGAGCTGTGGGATGGACAAGTGTTCAAGAAAGGAGCAGTCAAAGTCGAAGCGGGGTTGTTAGCGACGGTTGATACTGTCGCTGTTTTCGGAGAACGATCGATCTTGTGGTGGGCTGTAACGAGGATTTAATCATGGTCATTGTATCTAAGCACTTACTCATTGTGCACGTCATGCATGTGCTTCAAAGCATACATATGGAACGTCAACCAAATGTCAATCACAGGGGGGGTCACATTCAAATGATCTATGCCTCATATGTTCTTGACGTGACCGTGACATTCAGGCAGAAGTATTTCGGATATGTTGCGATGTCGAGTCATGCTTTCGTTGAGCGATCCCATCAAGTATGAGGCTCGAGACGTGCGTGCGATACATTCAGCCCACACGACTCAATATGAGATTTTTTTTGTTTTTTTTTAGCACCTGCTTGGATCATGTCTCCAAGACGAAAGATGCAGTGTTTCTTCAGATCATTTTTCGGCGGAAACGGCAAGAAGGTAATCCATACTCACGGCCTGTGGGTGTTTTGAAAATTCCAGGTGCCTTTATATCTAGAAACAAGATCAAAGTACACCACTTGTCCGTTGCAGGTTTGGCAGCACTCAAGCGAGAGTGGTTTGTTTAAAGTAAGCAAGTTCAGAAATGGGATTTTCTATACCACCTGTAATCTGCCGTCGATGGTGGTTAGTTCATATGTGTCGATGGGGAGAGGCAACTGCTGGTTTTCTGTATGATTTTCTGTACTCATGTAGGACGGCCGCGTTACAGACCTACTGACACCTTTACGAAGGTACTTGTACCTCCATATAGTACAAGTAAGATAATTGAGCAAGTTTTCATACCATTACGTGAATGATCTCTCCGAGCCCCTACATACTTGCTGGATGTCCGTAGAAGTCCCAAAAAAGCACTCATAAACTTCGCATTGAAGTTCTTCGTTCCTAGGTGCAAAGGTTAAGTTCAAATGACCCCATACAATTTCATAAACCGGATCGTACGGCGGAAGTTTTAGCTCCAACGGAGATAAGATGATACGATTTTCTACAAAAACCTGGGCCGGTGAAACTAAGTCGGAAGTTAAAACAGCAAACAGTGAGAAAATCATTGTTTGCGACCCCAACGGTCGGAAAGACTCAATGATTTCAGCTACTGCATAGCCATGGTTGGTCCATGGTAATTTCGGACGACTTACCGATAGTCCACGTAAGGAATTTTGCTCCAAAATAGATCGATATATCCCTTGACGAAGGTATATTGTCGATTGATGTGGAAAGAGCTTTATAACGATAATATTAAATCATTAAATTAATTTCGACGCTATAACTTGCGTTACTCGTTGCCTCTTGGTAATAATAACTACCTTTATCGCGGTAAAAACACGAAAATGTACTCTGCACCCTACGGCATGTCTTGTTTCGAGCATAGACCCACAGGAAATATCAAAAATCGTTTTCTCCGGGGACTTTCGAGATATTACGAGACGTTTGAAGGACCATGCATCCTGGGTCGCACCACAGAGTTCTGGAACCCCGGTAGATGCATGCTAGATCATCATAATCGGCTGTGGCAACTAAATAAGAAAGTATGCGGTCATGTGTATCGATATTGATAGTATAGTCCAGTGCCTTGAAATCGAGGGTTTCGAGCTTTAAATATGTCACTTGAGCTGGAATGTTAGCGGTCTTCTTGGAAGCCCTGATGCTTGCTCAGTCAAACGTTCGGTCGACGGCGAGCCCTGAAACCCACTATCGACATTACGAAGTGAAGACGTAGATCATTTTTACTTATTACCCGGGCAGACCCCAAAGAATTATTTTAAAGAGTGGCCACGGCCACGTGCGAGGATGTACAATTGTGGACTAGATGAACCAACCAGAGGGAGAAAGTCTCAGCCGATCGGAAAGGAATGAATCGTACCACAATTCGTTGGCATCAATTCCATATTATTTTACTCGTCTCATCACAAATCATATATAATAAATTTTGACCTCTTATAAAGAGCACATCGTTCTGCCTTCCCTCTTACACTGTTTCCCCATCTACAATGACCATCCCCATTACCTCTTCCCTCGAAGTCGAGACACCCCGTCCCAAGGATGTCGGTGTTCTTGCCATGGAGACCTATTTCCCCTTCCGAGTGCGCGTTTTCTCGGCGTCTTTTCGCGTCGACACGTCTAACACGCTTCTCTAGTGCATTTCTGAGGCCGACCTGGAAGAATTCGACGGCGTCCCCAAGGGCAAATACACCATTGGTCTTGGCCAGGAATACATGGCTTGGCCTGATGACCGCGAGGATATTAACTCATTCATGCTCAACGGTATGCTTCTATCACTTCTTTGACTTGTCAAAGTATGACGAACACCACGTAGCTGTGTGCGGGCTCCTCGAAAAATACAACATTGACCCCAAGTCCATTGGTCGTATAGATGTTGGTACCGAGACTATCATTGACAAGTCAAAATCTGTCAAGACTACCCTCATGGACCTCTTTGCCGAGGCAGGTAACTTCGATATCGAAGGTATCGACTCAAAAAACGCGTGCTATGGCTCTACCGCTGCCCTTTTCAATGCCATCAACTGGGTCGAATCTTCCTCCTGGGACGGTCGTAATGCCATCGTCGTTGGTGGTGACATTGCCGTCTATGCTGAGGGCGCCGCTCGCCCGGCAGGTGGAGCCGGTGCCTGTGCTATGCTTATTGGTCCTAATGCCCCTGTTGTGTTTGAGCGTAAGTTTCGCCTCCCCCGAATAAAACGAGAGACATCATTGATTCTTATGCTTTTACTCTAGCTATTCATGGAACTTACATGTCTAATACCTATGACTTCTATAAGCCAAAACTCGAGTCGGAATACCCTGAGGTCGATGGTCCCGTTTCGGTCGTGACTTACATTGCCGCTCTTGATGCTGCATATGCCCGCTTCCGTGAGAAGCACGCCAAGGCTGTAAAGAGAGCACAACTCGCCGGTGTTCCCACCGAGAAGACTGCGTTCTCTGTTGAGGACGTTGACTATGCAATCTTCCACAGTCCCTACGGCAAACAAGCAGTAAAAGGCTTTGGTCGTCTATGGTTCAACGACTTTCTCGCCAACCCCACCTCTCCCCGGTTTGCTGATATCCAGAACCCCGAGTCTTTCCTCAAAATGAGTCCTGCTGAGTCCCTCGCAGACAAGAACGTAGAAAAGACCTTCATCAATGCTTCCAAGGCCGCTTTCAAGCAGAAAACCGAGCCTGCTATGGCATGCTCTCGTCGCCTCGGCAACACATATACAGGCTCTCTTTATCAATGCCTCGCTTCCCTTCTCTCCACTACTGAGCCAGAGGTCCTCAAAGGCAAGCGTATCAGCTTGTTTGCGTTTGGAAGTGGATGTGCCGCTAGCTTCTTCACCGCACGCGTCAAGGGTGACACATCTGAGATCCGCGAAAAGCTGGACCTCTTGAACCGTTTGAAGAGCATGAAGGTTGTGCCTCCACAAGAATTCGTGGATGCCTTGGCGGTATGTCACATTCAATCTCAATTTCATTTCAAGCTAATCTATTTCCATAAGCTCCGAGAGAAAAATCACAATGCGCACGATTACACTCCTGAGGGCCTTGTGGAGAACGTCTGGCCTGGCGCATACTACCTCGAGAGCATCGACAAGAAGTACAGGAGAAAATACGTCCGTGCACCCCTGGCTGCTTAAACTCTCACCTTGTCCTGTATACCCAGTGTCGACGCATTGGTGATATTCACTGACAGCTCATACTTATTCGTAGTGTTTTCTTGTTTACGCAGACATCATAGATTACATACCAGCACATAACATTTGTACCAGTTTTTTATTTACTCCAGTGAAGGGGTTGTATATACGGAATTCTAATAGAGTTTCCGCTTCGCACGCTAGGCACGGGCTTGAGCTTGAACCACTACTACGATGGACGTGCCGCCTCCGGAGCGTCGTCGCGCGAAAATTATTACTGATACACAATCAACATCTTCTGCGAAGCTCAAAGATTTCGGCACATCCCGTCCTTTTACTCGCCAGGCATGTTTCATTATCACTCAGATTCTGCTCTAACTAGATAAATCCTTTAGGTCGATGTCATTTTCCCATCCTCCGAAGTCCTCGAATCGGAACTTTGCAAACTCTCCACACATTACGCAAAGGGCGAGGTGAGACTCGGAGACATCGTCGAATCCGGCGGCGCTTTCGCCGACTTGTGCTCGCACTCACAGCGACAAAGGCGCGTTCTTCGCAGTTTCGCCCCTCTTTCTGGGGGTAGCCTTCGTCGCTGGGGACTGACACGCGTGTGGACTCGGGCGTCTTGTGCAGATGTTTCACGATGCTAGGTAATGATGTGCACTGCGACGACGTGTGGTGCGTAGACACCAGAGGCCTGTTGACGCTTCTTCTTACGAAGGAGACGTATGAGCGTCTTGGATTGGTGGGAACGCGCGTGCCGTTCAAGGCACGTAGGCATTATTTTGGTGCGTGGTTGTTGTTGTGGAGTGGTACAGACAGGCTTATTATTTTTATTGGCGATGATGGCTGGGATGACGTGTAGTGATACGGCTGCCGTTGCAGAAGGGGGCGGAATCGGTTACGAACCGCGCGCGTTGGAGTGAGGCTCTTAAGGCTTGGGATGCAAGGAGGGAACGCGAGGGTTTGGGCGCGTGGAATGTTGTGTACTCTGTTGATGGTGAGCTACGACGAAAATCAAGAGATCTTTCGTCAAATGCCCTGAGACTGAGACTATATATTGTCACCCTGCTAGATCCGGGTCTCCTGGGATCAACGCTCTCAGGATCAGAAGTGCGCGAGGTGGCATGTCAGATGACGAAGTGCAATGATGTGCACGTCCCATCGCCGTCGCTGCGCCGTCATCCATCAGACGCTCAATTGGAAGCTGGAGTAAACATCTCTGATCGACAGAAGGCTGATGATGATGTTGAAGATTGGAACGCGGAGATGGTTGCGCTTTTCGAATGGGTGGGAATGGCTTCGTTGGGTTCACAGAGGTGTGGATGTTAACATTGTCGATTTTGAGTTCATCGTGGTGTTTACTCCTGGACAGGTTGAATGCAAATGATCGTGTAGACCCGTATGTTGCTTTGTACGAGCACCCGTCTCCTTCCTACTTGGGCGGCATCACGCACCTCCGCTGGTCTGGTCTCATTGGTCCAGCGTTCCTCCAATCCGTAATTGACATTGCACTGTATGTAATTATCCCGACTTTCTTCCCAAAACTAATTTTATTGGATCTTTGAATTTTAGTGGAATGGTAAGGACTTTACCGGCAAATGAGACTCCCGGAAGGGCCCAGCCGTTTGTCGCGATTACCACGCATTCGTGCTCGACTTCTCCCGTTTCCTACATTCCGCCAGCAGCTTCTGTTACTGGTGGCCCGACAAGACTTGCGCGCGAGGATGGGGAAGACACTTGGTGCTTGCTTGCGACACCTAGTGCCAGGGAACCACAGAACATTGACTTTGCGCTGGTGGAGAGCTTGGGCCAGTATGATACACGATGGGGTTAGATTGTGGCTTGGTCTTTGCATGCGATGAAGGAAAGACGGCGAATAACATACACCCCAACACTAGTAGATACAGACAGGGAGGCGTTGTAAGAGAGCCTATAGTACTATACGAGTTGCATGATACTACAACATTTTGTGTGCAAATGATTATGACTCTTGAGATGACGATTCTAGCGATGTGGGTATGATGCATAAATGAGGGATAAATGACAAAGAACGAAAGCCCGTAACCGATAAACCAAGAACCGGCAGGATTTCGCAATGGCGAGACAAGCTGCAAAATTGAAGCAATTAGAAATTACTTTGAAGAAGTCCGGGATTAGAGCGGTTTTAGAATGAGGATGGCTCAGACAGCAGTATTTTGGACACGAACACGAACGGGGGCGGTGTTGAGCATGACAAAGGACAGGCGGGCAGCGGGGTTGGTCAAGGGACCAGCAGGGTTGTTGAGATTGACGAGAGGAGGAGACGCCGAAGTTGCCAAAGGAAGGCGCCAGGAATAGACCTGAGGGGCGAGGGAAGGGGGCGGGGGAGACGTGGAGACGTTATCGACTGGGGT